>CAUYQG010022386.1:0-30127 GCA_963574415.1 Tarsius wallacei
AAATTAGCCGGGCGTGGTAGCGCGCGCCTGTAGTTCCAGCTACTCGGAAGGCTGAGGCGGAAGGATCGCCGGAGCCCAGCAGGTCGAGGCTGTGGTGGCCGGGAACGGCCACTGCACTCCAGTCTGGGCGACAGAGTGAGACTCCAACTCAAAAAAAAAAAAAAGATACCAGTTCTGGCCAGGCTCAGTGGCTCAGCCTGTAATCCCAGCCCTTTGGGAGGCTGAGGTGAGGAGATTCTCAGAGCCCTTGGGTTTGAGACCAACTTGGGCAACTTGGTGAGACCTCATCTCTACAATAAATCCAAAATTAGCTGGGCGTGGTAGTGTTAGCCTATAATTCCAGCTACTTGGAGGACTGAGATGGAAGAATCACTAGAGCCCAGCAGGTCAATGCTGGGGTGGCCGTGAGTGTGCCACTGCATTCTAGCCTGGGTGACAGAGTGAGACTCCAACTAAAAAAAAAAAAAAAAAAAAAAAAGATACCAGTTCTTCCTAATTGGCATATATATCTGATGCAATTCTAGTAGTTCAGAATTGCAGCAGAGATTGTGGAAGTTGACAATCTGATTCTAAAATTTATTTAAAAATAACAAGGACCTAGAATAGCCAACACAACTTTGAAAAAGAAGAACAAATTTGAAGGACTCACACTCCCTGATTCCAAAGACAGTAAAGCTGCAGTAATCAAAACAGCATGGTGAGGGTCTAAAAAAGAAAAATATATCAATGTAGACCAATGGAACAGAATAGAGTATCCAGAAATGGACCCCACATGTACATGGACAGTTGATTTTTGACAAAGGTACAAAGAGAATTCAGAGATGAAAGGATAATTTTTTCAACACATGGTACGTGCTGGGACAGTTGGATATATGTACACAAAAAATACACACAAATGTGATACAAAGTGTATTATAGACCTAAACGCAAAACCTAAAACTATAAAACTGCTAGAAGAAAACATATCAGACCCTCAATAAAGCTTATTTTTTTAGGGTTTTTTGCTTTTAAGTACACTATCAACAGAGCACACACATATAGAAACTCTTTGGGGTCCCCCGAAGTGTGCAAAGAGGTCCCGGACAGCTTGAGAACCTCTGCTGTAGACTCCAAAGCCTGCTGTATTTCTTGGTGAATTCTGAGCAACCTACACACATTTCCAGGATGGTTGCCTGCTTAACGAGACTTCTCCTGCATTACCAGCAGTGATTCTCGTGTTAAAATGGTGTCACCAGCTCTGCCAGCATAGAGTCAAGCAGAGACCTCCTCAGATAACTCTTGGGGACCAACCTGCTCTCAGGCTGCCAGCGTCTATGGTTCAGCTCAGTGCCATCGGTTCAGGCGCATTTGAAAAGCACGCAGATGTGGAAGCCGGCTTGCCCCTCGGGCTCCCAGTGTCTAGCTCAGTAACGCCTGTCCATCTGTGGGACATCCTATCTGAGAAACTGACGGAGTAATCCACTCGAGCTCCATTTGTAATGTGTTGGCCTGTTCAGGAAACTTTATCAGCACCTCTAAGTAGCTGTATCACTAAAGAGCAAGACTTGGAAGCCTTGTTAAGGCTGTGTGACATCTATTTTCCAGCCCGAATAAGGTTAAGCAGATTTTCATAATAATTCTACGATTCTATTTTTTCTGGTTGCCATAACTGATGCTTCAAAAACCTGGAAATCGGCATGGGCTATTCTTTTTCATTTTCCAGAATTATCCGTTTGGATAATTCTCCTACTGTAATGTTCAGTTGATGGTCAGTCCATTTTAGAAAATTGTCATAGACCCATGTGTTTGAGAATTAATGTGAATAAGGCTGAAATTTTATGCCAGGGCACCCAGGCAATGCATCATTGCAGTTAAAAAACGAATACTTGCTGGCACACAGCTAAAAGTTCTACTTAATTAATCTAGCACACTATCAGAAGTTTCATTATTAGACAACATAACAAATCCAGGCAGTTTAGCTTTAGGAGACAGTGCAACATAAAGCCACCCCAGATTAAAATCTACAAAGCAAGAATGTTGACCTGTTTATACACGTGAGGTCTGAACCTGCTACTGCTGTCACCTTCTCTCACTTGAGAATTCCACGCGTTCCTCTTTTATGCCATGTTTTCACAATGAGAAAAGACACGAGCTGACATGAGCGTTTCCTGCTTGTGACCTTGGCGGACTGCTCTTGGCTCGTACTCCAGTTCTGTGGCCAGCAGCCATGTCTTGGTACTGAGGAGCCCGGCTCTTGAGACCCTGGCTGCAGTGGGAGCCAACCCCTGGGGCTGGTTCTCCTATAGTCTCTCCTCTGATTTCCAACCCTAAGTGGTCTGATTCTTTCCTCTTTTAGATGAAGGAAAGGAAACTCCATCTACACACACACATACTTTGGAGGGGATCTGGGGTGGCCGATATGGTTTTATTTCTTGATCTCGTTGCTTTTTTTCAGGGTGTTTGTCTTCATTATGTTCCAGATATGTTTTGTGTAATTTTCTGTCATTGTGTATTATTTTGCAATAAAAAAGGCAACATAATTTTTACAAAGCAACAAATTGAATATAGACCATTTTAAGGGATCACATTTTATCTCTATTTGCCCTGCCTAGTTTTGCCTTTTGCTAAGAAACCCAGGGTCGTGAAATCTATAATATTGACAGGCAGTCTCTTCCAAGGGCATCCTTGGATGGGGCTCTGCCCATCTGTTTAACAGTATTTATTGAATTGTGACAGTGAGCCAGGCACCGTACTAGATGCTGAGGATGTATGTGGTGGGAAATGTGATCAGTGTGGTCAGTGTCTTCACTGTACTTACTAGTTTTATTAGCAGTACCACAGGTTAGAAGACAATTTATTTTTTGGCGTATTGTTTGAGAATATTATGATAAAAATTGATATTTGTATGTGAAGTCACTGACATTCTTTTTGGTAGACATTTATCGATAGGTATTATATTATCTGTTGTCACAGAATACATTACTCAAAATTCAGTGGCTTAAAACTCATTACCTCACATTTTTCTGATTTAGGAATTTGGGAGTGAGTTAGCTGATAGTCCCAGCTAATTGTCTTCAGCGGTTGCAGTCAGATGTTGTCGGTGACTGTGGTCATCTGAAGGCTTAACTGGGGCTGAAATTCCCACTTCCAAGACGTGCATTCCCATGGCTGTCGTGTGAAGGGCTCCTTTCCTATCATTTCTGTAGTCTGCTTGAGTGTCCCCACAATATGGCATCTAATTTCCTCCAGGGAAGCAATTAACAGAGTAAGGAGGACCTGCAGTGCCTTTGTGACCTCGTTATTTCCTTTTATTCACTACATTAGAAGTTATTTGAGTTCAGCCCATGCTTAAGGGAAAGAGAATGAGTCTTCGCCTTTGGAGGTGGGAATATCAAAGAGTGTATTAAGTAGGTCAGTGGAGAGATTAAAAAGATACTAAAAGATCATGGTGTTCTGTTGTTTCTGAACCCTCTACGGTAAGTAAGTATGGACATACATATATACATCCCCCTTCAAGATGCGAACTTTCAAAGATGTGAACATGCATTCGCATGTCCAGTCACATAAATTAGTTCACATACCTGGCGTCCATGGTCACAGGTGTGCAGCCTCCTTAAGTGGTTGTGACTTTGTGTACTTTATTGTTCAGTACTGTATGGAGTACAGTAGTACACTACCTTTATTTCAAGCCCAGGATGTAAAAGCATAAAAGCAACGGTGATGTAGCTGGCACTGTATAGCAGATTGTGTTATTTGGGTACCTAGGCTCACTTTGTTGGACTTATAAGCAAACTGGACTTACAAACATGCTCTCAGAATGGAACTATGTAGGGAACTTACTGTACTTGCATCAGTTTACACTCCGTCATACTAAAAAACTAACCTAACAAATCTTATACTTTCTTAATTTTGTGTCTTCCTCTGTTTGGAATACTCCACATCACAATTTCTACCTGTTGAAATCTTACCCATCATATGTGACCTTATACAGCTGTCCCCTCTAGGAAAAGGGAAAGCTTGAGGAAAGGCCTAGAGGTGGATGAGTTTGAGTTCTGTTCAAGGAAAAACCCGATTGTTGAGTGTGGAATGCCAAATAAAAGTGTTTCGTACAGGCTGAAATGTCATGTGAGGTTTTAAAACAGGCGTGGTGCAGAGTGGCACCTTGCAATGTCCCTGCAGAGTCATGGAGGGCAGGAGGACAGCCTCAAGAGGACTATAGGAGCTCGGAACTGAGGGCCGCAGCCCAGCTGGAAGGGGCTCCCCAGGGCAGGCGTGCAGCTGCCTTTCTGCTTCCCTGCTCTCTGATACGGTTCCCTGAGCAGGAGGAAGAGTACATGTATATATGTGTGTGTACAGATATATTGTATGTATGGCAACTGATCGAGTGGTAATATAGATGAGTTCTTGTATTATTTGGACCCCACTTTTTCTCCTTTTTTTAAAAAAGTGGCATAGTCTACATTTGTATCAATTAAACTCTTAAATCTGAAGGAAACATAAAAGGAAATATAATTCTATAACTCATTCTATTTTTATTCATTACATATATTTTACTTGGTATGATGAGCCTAGCATAATAAAGAATAGAAACAGACTGCTGATTATGTAATAGCCTGCAATTATTTTTATTGCTATTGCATTCCAATCTTCTTATGTAGTATTTAAAATGTACATGTGTAACAAGGGCACAAAATACAAGTTCCAACAATCTTAGCCATAAATCAGAATCAAGTCACACAGCATAACATTTGTGAACTCCTTTGGCTGATGTGGACAACTTTTTTGTTAATAATACATAAAAGTCTAAGTTTACACCTCTGTGGTGGATTTGAGATTTTAAGTTCTAAAACTTAGTTACCCCATCCCATAATTAAAGATTCTGCCAAGACGATTTGATATTAGTTTAATTGTAAGGATGGTGAAAAACTCTAATGGTACATTTTGAAAAAACAAAATGTTTTAAATATTGTGTGTATAATGAGAATTTCAGCAGATTATGACTACAAAAGATTATGATTCAGCCTGAAAACATAACCTATGGAAAATCATCAACTGTGCAGAATGAGCTCTTCCAGATGACAGATCTTACTTAGAAAACCTGCCAATGAAAAATAGAGAATGCTAGAAGAAAAAGAATCCCGTTGACTTTCAACATATGGCCCCGGCACTGACATATCTTATAGTTTTTAGTGAATAACAACTCAAAATAACTGGGTGGATAAAAACTAAAAAAGTGAGTGTATGAATTTGAAAAATTGTGTTCTGCTTTTTTTTCCCACTTTTATTTCAAAGACGTTTTAATGGAAAGTAAGTGTGTATGTATCTGGGAGTGATGAAGGGGTATGTCTCAATTACATTTCCACCTTTCGGGGTAACAGAGGCTCCTTGTGAACTGATGTGTATGTCAACTATCCATGTGTGTTTACCCTTGAGCAAGAGAAGTTCCATCATCTGTTGTCGTCATCGTTGACTCTGCGGTGTTGTGCCCATGTATTAGTTCTTCTCTTCCTCTCTGCCCTCTCCAGGCATCTCTCTTTGTATCCCCTTCCTTAGTTCAACCTTTTCAACAATTACTTAAAAAGAAAGGGGTTACTGGAGCTATCTGGTTAACCTACTTGGTATTAGGAGATTGTGTAATATGTCTGAATGTCTGCTATTGTTATTGCATGTAGTTGTTTTCCTTTCCATTTGATAAGTATTTATTGAGTCTCTACTATTTGCCGAGCACTCTACTAGAGAAATCTGTAATCCAAAGGCCAAATCCTGTCTGATGCACTTCTGGATATCTTTGGAGTATCGTGGGTCAGAGAGTTGTCGAAGTTAAGTTTAAGGTCAGGCCTATGTCTAACATTTCCTTCTGGGAAATGGAAATGATTTGGATATGCATTCTGTCTAGAGAGTTCTTGGTTCTTCCTAAGTTCCATTAGGATTGCCCCACCGCCACGGGCACTGTGGGAAGATTGACTGCCATGTGTTTGCATTCAGTAAGTGAATGCGGGCACACAGTAATGTCGGTGTTCCGGCTCTGCTGCTTACTAGTTGTGTGCCTTGGTTGCCTCATCCACAAAAAAAACTAGAAAATACCTATTTTCAAGAGTGGCTGTGAAAATTAAATGAATTGTTACAGGTAAGTGATTTGTCCAGTGACTGCCAAATGTTGTCTGTTGTCATTCCTGTTACTGTGATTGCTATACAAATTTCCTCTTAAAGTAACAGGACAGGTACTAATTACTATTATTGATTAATATGATCTTCAAACATCAATTTAAATCACTTTTCCACACAACTTTTCCATATTTGCTTTAAAAAAATCTTTTAATTTGCATGACTACTTCCTGTTGCCTGTTTCTGCCTGCTCCAGGGTGCTATGAAAGCTATTCCCTTTGTTAGTTAGCTGAAAGGTTTTTACCTATGAGAACTCCTATTCTGATGCCCCATGCTTGACTCTTTTTCCATGGAGAGAAGCTACTTTACCATCACCCATCTCCAGTAGACGTGCTTTGACCCTCTTCAAAAGTTCAAGTTTTTATTTTGTCCATTGGACAAAGAAGCATCATTCCTGACTCTTCCTATCTCCACCTCTGGGAGAGGTTTGCTTACTACTCCAGTCTTTGAAATACCTTATTTATCAATCTTAACTTGTCAACAACTTGGCTTTGCAAGCAAAGGTATTTTCTTAAAGAGGTTACACATTCCTTTTCTTTGTATGAATGTTTAAAATCCCTAGAACAAAAGAGTGTTTCATATGTGAAGTTCATTGAACTTTTCTCCCAATTAAAGTTACACTCAAGATTTGTGCGCTTTAGTTTTTGTAACCACACCTTAAAAATTAAACAAAGGTATTAAGACACCAGTAAGCCCCGAGCAAGAGCTCAGGCTCTTAGTCAGATCGTAGCACACCGCCACTTGCGGTGCACTTACTCCAACCCCCAAGGCTCAATTTCCTTAATTAAGAAATGAGAATAAAATCTGTCCCCAAAGCCACCGTATTAGAGAGTTCTCCCATCTCTCCATGAGCCCCATCCCAATCACAGCCTTTTTCTTCCCACCAAAAGTAACTACTATCCTGGTAACTCTTTATGCTTCCGTCATCTAAGTGTGCATCCTTCAGCTGTAGTTGAGTCTTACCCATTGTTTGACATTTGGTATGTCTCCTAAGTCTCTCTTCATCTACAGATTCCTCCTCTATTTTGAAGAATCCAGGTCATTGGCTTAGTTTCCCACAGTCTCGATTTTGTTGACTGCAGGCTTGTTGTGTAGTTCAGCATATTCCTGTGTCTTTACTGCAAACTGGTGGCAGAATGGAAAGGCTTAACCAGATCTGGGTTCAGGTCCTTTGGCAAGGCTATAGGTGGGGATGTGTTCTTTTATTCAGAGGTACATCACGTGTGTCTGTCTACTCTTTTTGTGGTATATCATACCTTGGTCCACTAATTTGCTGAGGGTCGCAAAATGGTGATACTCTAACTTTAATCCTCTTTTCACTTGTTAGCTGGAATACTTTTATATCATAAGGAGGTGCTTCTCCCTCAGCTGTTTTTTGATTTACCAGCGGTACAGTTTATACAGGAAAGACAGGATAAATGCTTGATTTTTTTCCTTTAATTTGCTCAGTTTTCAAGAGAATGAAGGCCTGTCATCCTCAAAAGTTGGCTGATTAATTATTTGTATGTTAAATTCATGACTTTAAACATACTGGGAGTGCCAAAAAAAGTATATACATTTTAAGAGATGTGATCTATGTATTACTTTTCGAAGTTGAGTTGAATTACAGTAGCAATGTATAATATAATGTTCGCTCAAAAGATGGCATTAATCAAATGAATGCTAGTGTCACCATGCAACAGGCAGGACAGTCAGGGAAAATGACAGAAGCACGATTGTTGTTTGAGGAGCGCAAGACCATTCTGAAGTGGTATTTGAAATTCAAGAATGTTGTGGAAGGACAGTGACAGTGGAGGTGTGAGCATGCAACAGAACTGCCAACACGCTTAACAACTGCACACATTTGTGGTAAGTGTGGGCCCAGGGTCCTGTGTGTGATGTGTACAAGGGAAGATCTGGGAGGCCTCGCACAGCAATCAGAAGTGTCCAGATGCTGATGGTAACCACTTCGAGCATCTCTTGTAATTGCAAAAGTCAAATGTGACTTGTATTCATCTTTTGTTATCGGTATATATTGAGTATTAGGACTTCAATACAGTTTTTTTCCTTTCTTAAAATGTGTATGCCTTTTTTTGACAACCTCTGTATTCGATGGCTTTGAGTTAATTGCGGTTCTTACTGAAATTCAGATAGTCTTACCTTTGACCAGCTGTAGCCTTTTCATTAGCTCCTGAGTTCTTTTGACATGATCTTAGTAGTCTTTTACGTCTGGTATGCCAAGTTGCTTGAAATTCATTTTGTATATTTCCTAACTGAAGCCAACAGTTTTTCAAAAAAAACCCCAAAAAACCCTGTATTCTTTTAAAGATAAAAAAAATTTTACTATCATATTCTAAGCTTTGGGGATGCTCATTGCTACTGGGTTGATTGTGATTTCTAGGTCTTTTCATGGTAAAGAGCTAGAAAATACATCTTCAATATGTTTAAGAAGCTTTTTATTGTGGAAAATTTTGAATGTATACAAAGGTAGACTGCTATCATCTCACACTAGCTGGTTCCAATAATGATTACAAGGCTCATTTACTTCAACTCCACTCCCCTCCTTTTCTATCGAAGCCGGACTATTGTGAAGCATGTTCCAGACATCACTTGATCTTAGCTACAGATGTTCAGTTTTGATGCCACATCCTGTCTTTCTCTTCCCCTCTGGTTTAGGCCCGTTCTGCCAGAGTCATCAGTTAGGACTTGACCTCTCTAACCTTCCATCTCTCATCTTTTGAGTGAGGCGGTGTTTTAGATGATCTCTAAGGTTTCTTACATCCCTAACCATTGTTCTTTTTTTAAAAATAGAAATCTGTTTACTTTTTGTTTTTTTGTAGATACATGTTGATTGTAAGAAATGTAATGAGCATGAAACCCATGAAATACCACCTCCTAGAGGCGACCATGAATAATATGATGTCCATCCATTCGTACTTCCTTGGTAATTTTATTGGCTTATTTGAGTTAACCATACATTGCGGACCCATCTTATCCCTAAAAAAAAAATAAGGTTGTATAGGAGTCAGGATTCCATTAAATGAATGTGTCATAATTTAACTAATGGGTCCCAGGGCTAGATGTTAAGATTTTTTTTTTTAACTTTTTGGAGGTAGGGAGGAATTCTTTTTTTTTTTTTTAGTTTGAGTTGGAGTCTCACTCTGTTGCCCAGACTGGAGTGCCACCACAGCCTCGACCTGCTGGGCTCCGGCGATCCTTCCGCCTCAGTCTTCCAAGTAGCTGGAACTACAGGCGCGCGCTACCACGCCCGGCTAATTTTTGATTTATTGAAGAGATGAGGTCTCGCTTGCCCAGGCGGGTCTCGAACCCGTGGGCTCAGGCAATCCACTCACCTCAGCCTCCCAAAGGCACGGGATTATAGGCTGAGCCACTGAGCCCAGCGAGGAATTCTTATAAAGAGTGCTACCGTGAACATTCATGAGCACACAGGCATGTATCTAATTGCTAACTTAGGATAAAGCCTTATAAGTGGTTTAACTGAGTCAAGGAGTATCCAAGAGTTTTTCTGTATGCATATGTTCACATATTTTATATATTTACATATTTTATATATTTACACACATATTTGTGTGTGTGTGTGTGTGTATGTGTGTGTATGTGTGTATGTATATGTATGTGTATTACCCCCAGAAGAGTCTGTGAGCTTTTACTTCCATTACTTTTTGTGATTGCTACTCTAAGGCTTGGTTATACTTGGAGCAAATTGCAGGGCTCCTGAGGACTCCGGTGGTGGACAGTTCACAGCGAGTAGGCATGGATCCGTTTGTGACAGTTGGTCATTCCCTTATCCAGGGTTTTTCAGCCTCAGCACTATTGACATTTTTGGCCAGATAATTCTGTAGTTTGCTGGGGGCTGCCCTGTGCATCACAGGATGTTTAGCAGCATTCCTGGCCTCTGCCCACTAGAGATTAGTAGAACTCCCCTCCTCCCTCCCAGCTGTGACAACCAAAAATGTCTACAGACATTGCCAGATTTTTGCCCCTGGTTGCAAACCACTGAATTGTTTTTCATTTAACAGATATAGAATGTCTTAATTCTGAGAGAAGATGGTCTAGGATGATGGTACTTATGCAGCAGAATCCAAATTTAGCCCCTTATGTATTTGTGTGTTTATGAATAAAACAGGATTTTTACATCCCCAATCCCTACCTAAGAATCAGTGCTGTGTTATTGATAAATTTTCAGTACCCAGATTTCCTTTTCTGTGGCCTTTCTCATTGTCTTTTTTTTCTTTTTTTGAAGGCTAGATTGACTTTATTTTTCTTGTATTAAAACTGTATGTTGTTGACACAGCTGGAGCCCGTGTCCTCTGCACAGAGACTCTGGTGTGGGTCTTGACAAGATGGTCGGTGAATTCCTAATAGGGAGACTTGGTGCATACAATCTCTTTCCAGAGGGCAGGGGTTAAGTAGCTAGAGGTCTTAGAGATGGCATCAAAAGTGGCCTTGGCAAAGTTGCCCAGGGTGGCAGCGCTGCCCTTGGCTGAAGTGTAGCAGTCGTCAGTGCCAGCCATCAATAGCAGCTTCTTGGACATGGGGGGGTGAGATGATGCCATGGCCTGGGGGCAGGGCTAAGGTGCACCAGCACAGAGCTGTAGTGGCCAGTCACCTTGTAAGGGGCTGCCTTTCAAGGGTGTGGGACATGCCGATTCTGTTCTCCCTGTAACTTCTCCACACAGGGACAACAGAGAGCTTTGCCAGGCTCCAAGGAAATAGCTACTGCCATTGAGAGACCTTTATGCTGGCGAAAGCTTTTTTCTTTACTGATCTCAACAGAATAGCAGGGGTGAGAGGCAATGAAAGGTGGGAGGTGCTCCTGGGAGGGAATGCTTGGCCAAACCCACCAGGACCAGCGGAAGGTGTCTGCTCACACCCAGACTCTCCATCAATTGAGGTGAAGTTGGATTTTCGGCTTTGTTTGAGATATGGGTTTTCCTTGAGAGTAGTAAGCTTTATTTATATTTTTAGTATACATTTAACTAAATAGATATTCATTAACAAAGTCGATACTTCTGCCAAGGTATTTTGGAAATGGGAGGTTTGGCACAGACAGGAAAAAGGAGGGCAGCTTTTGAAAGAGCTCCCCTAGGTCATGCCTAGGGTAGTTACAGGCTTTTTTCAATTCAAGGACACTTGGGAGCATCTGCACTGAACCCTGAAGATTCTTCCATGCTACAAAATCATAAACCAACTGTTGCCCTTGCCTGCCTCCATTTTTCTTTTTTTTTTTGAGTTGGAGTCTCACTCTGTCGCCCAGGCTGGAGTATAGTGGCACACTCATGGCCACGCCAGTGTTGACCTGCTGGGCTCCGGTGATCCTTCTGCCTCAGCCTTCCAAGTAGCCAGAACTATAGGCACATACTATCATGTCCGGCTAATTTTTGATTTATTGTGGAGACGAGATCTCGCCAAGTTACCCGGGCTGATCTCAAACCCGTGGGCTCAGGCAATCCACTCGCCTCAGCTTCCCAAAGCGCTGGGATTATAGGATGAGCCATCGAGCCTAGCCGATGCCTGCCTCCATTTTTGATACCAAGTGCACCCAATTTAGCTAATACAAGTTCTAACAAGCAGTCTCTTTTCCTTGGTCACAACTGAAACTGTTTGGACCTAGCAGGGCATGCTGGAACACACAGTTGTCTGGATTGGACTGCATGTCTGTCTGTAGGAGCTGAGAGGGCCATTTAGTTTAGTTTTGCTTTTTGTTTCAAATGCAGATTAAATGGGCCTTTAGCCTACAAAACTAGGAATGGACCTATATAACTCCTTACTCCTGTAGTAAGTAGTAGCCCCCAACGCATAAGGCCATTCCCTCTTAAGCAAGGAAAATTTGTACACAGGTAAGAAAGGACAAAAGCAAGGCTGAATTTCGAGTTACAGCCACTGTAAAAGCACAGACTCTGCATCTGGGTGTGTGTTTGTGCGGATATGTGCCTGCAGTGTATCTTTTCAGGGGCCATCACCTGCTTTTGCTTATTATATGGTTTCATGTTTACAGCTTTTGATATGTGTGGAAAATCATTTTAATTGGTTGTTCATATGCAGTATGCAATATTTTCTATTTTTATTTCAGAAGTTACTGCAAATAGGCAGCTACTTCAATTGAGTGGTGGTTTTTTTTTTAGCATTTGTGATTCCTGAAATTGTAATAAATTGTTACTTTTACTTCATTTGAATAAGACTCTGTAGTTCCACATTGTCTTATGTATTTTCCCTTTCCTTTGTGTAGTTTATTTTACATTATGTATGTTTTGTATTGTAGATTATTAGATTTAATTAAAATATTTTGAGTTAGAAAGTTTCCTTCTTGTTTTTGTAAAATTTTAGATTAAAAAGTTTTGTGACAATAACTTGTTTCAGTAATTTAACATCAGTGCACTTGAGATCCTTTAAATCCTAGTTGACTACTGAATATTTTTAATAGAAAATTTTATCACCCCAGGCTTTTCTCTTTATTTTGTGTGAAGGTGTTTCTGTACCATGCACTCTTAAGGACAGGCTCCATGCCGTATTCATCTGTGTGTCATCATTATCTTAGTTGATGAGAAAGATCTTACCAACTTGACGTATTCTTTCATTAATTGGAAGCTGGTGGTAGGAGTAAATGACTTAGAAAATCTGTAAATATTCTCTCAAATGCTACCTTCTTTCATTTTTAGAGGCTGGCTGACCTTTCAGCCTTTACGTCTTAGAGACAAACACTAAAATTACCCACAGCTTTGCCTACTTACTAACAATAGTGTTCATTACAATTAATAATTAATAGGAATGGAGATACTAGTTACTTGTAAAAGTACATAAGTGTTTGTAGCAGTAAAGCACAGCCTTGCCTATATTTGAATATCTTCTTACAACATATTTAAATAAAGTTTTTCCTCTTTAAGGGCTAAGGTTTTAAGAGAAGTCTGCTCTTTGTTCCTGTATGTTTTATGATTTTAGAATATGTTTATGGAGTGTATAAGATGCTATTAAAATTGTATTAACTTTTGACTTTTATTCCATAGTATAATTATCCTTGATTACAGACTTCAGAAGAGGTCTAGAGGGGCTGCTTATTTCACACACAATTACACACACACACACACACACACACACACACACACATCACAGAGAATTTTAGAACTTATACTCTTAAGTATAATGACTGTTCATTTTGAGGTAATTTAAATCCAAATGAATGTTATTTCAGAGAAAGTTTAAAGTGAGGGTTTTTTTTGGTGGGGAGTAGGGGGAGGCTACTATCTTTGGTTTTGAAGAACAAATATTTCTCGGCATGGCTTGTTGGGAACACCCAGAACTTCTAGCAATACCTTATTTGATCTTATCTTTTCAATGTCTTTCCTAACTCCCTCCCACTCCCTCAACCCCACCCAAGGCAAATTTTCAGGAAATACAACAAAAGCTGCATATCATGTTATCAGACTTCCTTTCCTTAGTTCTCTAGAGAGCCAGTGTCTTAGGAAGGTAGGACAGTGTTTTCATGAAATCCATTATTATGTCAAGAAACTATAACACAGAAAGGACTCGGGGATGACCACAAGGTTTCTGGCTTGAGTCACTGGGTAGATGGTGGTGCCGTTCACAGTCGTCCCCTTATCCCCTTCTCCACTTTCTGGTGTTTCACTTAATGGGGTCAGCTGTGGACCAAAACACTAAATGGTAAATTCTAGAAATTAACAATTCATAAGTTTTTAATTTTGTGCTGCTCTGGCCGCATGATGGAATCCTGTGATCTCCTGCTCTGTCCCACCTGGGTGTGAGTGTTCCCCTTGTCCAGCACCGCCACTGTACATGCCCCCTGCCCGGCCATGTGTGCCCCTTGCCCAGCTGTGCATGTTCCCTGCCCTCCAGTTACTTAGTAACTGTCTTGGTTATCACAGATGGACTGTCACTGTATCATAGGACTTGAGTTCAAGTAATCCTTATTTTACTTTAAAATGGCCCCAAAGTGCAATACTAGTGACGCTGGCAATCAGTATGCCAGAGAGAAGCTGTAAAGTGCTTCCTTAAATGAAAAAGTAAAAGTTCTTGACTTAATGACGAAAGAAAAATTGTACACTGAACTTGCTAAGCTTTATAGTAAGAATGAATCCTCGATACATTAAATTGTAAAGAAATAAAAAGAAATGTATGTACAGTGCATACAGGGCTTGGTACTATCAGTGGTTTCAGGCATCCACTGGGGTCTTGGAATGCATCCACCATGGATAAGGGGGCACAACTTTACTTGGATGAGAGGATAGAGATTAAGGTGGGGAAGTTTGGGTTGAGGTGAACAGGGTGAGGGGTTTATCAAGAATTCTAATTTGGAAATGTTAATTTGGGATCTATCCAGGTGGAGATATCTAGTAGGAAGGATGGGCAGGCCTGGTGTTCGGAAGAGAGATTGAAGTGGAATACAAACTTGGAAGTGCTTAGCATGGAGACATTGCTTATATCCATTGGTATGGTGTAGAGAGAGAAAAGCCTCAAGTCCGGAGACAGGTTTAGAAGTCAAGTAGAGGAGAGGATGTCAACAAAGGAGGTTGACAAGGCTGGTTGGTAAGATGGAAGAAAAACCAGGGGAGTGTAGCATTATAGAAGCTGAGAGAAGGGTGTTCCGGAAGAGCGCTCAGTCCACTGCCTTATGCCACTCAGAGGAAGCCAGCGTAAACCTGTTAAATATGGTGACCTGCTCTTGTTCTTCACTATGCATGCATTTGTTCACGTGTTAATCATTAAGCAAGAAGTTCTCAATTAGATTTGTCTTACAGTTATTAATATTTCCAGCATTAACCGATTTTTCATCTCTTATTCTGTCAACTAAACACAGATTAACATACTTTCTCGCACAAATTTGGGAATATGGATCTCAACTTCTCTAGCAACTTATAGTCTAAGTTTTTACAGAGAAATTTGCAGAGAGAAAAAAGTGGCAGTAAAATTGTTTCTTAAGAACCATCATGTGTGCCAGTTTCCTCAAAACAGCTATTTCAGGATTATGGGTGTTTGGGAAGGGAAGAAGGGAAGGGTATGTTGGGTTTTTTTCATCTGCATGGAAGGTAGACTGGTATTCACTGTACCAGAGTTTGGACTATTTTATGTAAGGAAAACCCCAAGAGAAAGTCTTCAGAGTTTGATGACTCCAGTGACGGTGTTTATTTATTTTCTTTTTGTTGTAGTGCAAGTAAGGCAGGAATGAGAAAGAGGTAAAACAAAAGTGCTTTCTTTATTAGGAAATGTAGCGTACTAAAGAAGAGTTTAATGATTAGTTATTGAATTACATTATCATTTTATTTATGTAAACTTGTTTTGGTTTTTTTTTGAGTAGGAGTCTCACTCCGTTGCCCAGGCTGGAGTGCAGGGGCGCACTCACGGCCACCGCAGCCTTGACCTGCTGGGCTCAGGCCATCCTTCCACCTCAGCCTTCCAAGTAGCAGGAACTACAGATGCACGCCACCACACCTGGCTAGTTTTTGTGATTTTTTTGTAGACATGAGGTCTCACCAAGTTACCCAGGCTGGTCTCGAAACCCTGGGCTCAGGCAATCCTCTTGCCTTGGCCTCTCAAAGTTCTGGGGTTACAGGCTGAGCCACCATGCCCGGCCTTTAGGAAGTAACTAAGCACATTATTTCACTGTTGATGAAAATGACTTTGTGTATTTTTAAAGATAAAACTGAGCTCTAGGCCTTTGGCCAGGTATCCTACCTTCATTATTCTTTTCATGGGAATTGCAGAGTCTAATTACATTGTTTGGATTTACAGTGCTTATTAGGGAATGCAGTTCTCTGTAAATGTAAACATTACTTTTAATTTGAAGTAAGGGTGAGTAGATTTCATTTTATTGATTGAAACTGTCATAGACATTAGAAAGTAAACTGTTCATGTTTATGTTTTCACATGGACCCTTTTTGAAAAAGCCAGAATTATCTCAATGTTTTACTGATAGTGGTATTAACAATAAAAGTTATTTTATACAGTCTTACAAATATGTTACTTTAAAAAATCAGTTACAGATACTTTATACTATATATTTCTGCAAGTTTATTGTAAATTAGTTTGCACACTGAATTCTGAGAAAGGAACTACAGGAACTCATCATTTAAGAAACCTTAGTGGGCTGGGTGCAGTGGCTCAAGCCTGTAATCCTAGCACTTTGGGGGCTGAGATGAGAGGATTGCCTGAGCCTGTGGTTTGAGACTGGCCTGGGCAACATGATGAGACCCCATCTCTACAAGAAATCAAAAAATTAGCCGGACATGGTAGCACGCACCTGTAGTTCCGGCTGCTTGGAAGACTGAGGCGGAAGGATCGCTGGAACCCAGCAGGTCTACGCTGGTGTGGCTGTGAGCGTGCTACTGCACTCCAGCATGGGCCACAGAGTGAGATTCCAACTCAAAAAAAAAAAAAAGAAATCTTAGTGGGTCTTTCTTTTCTAGAGACTTATTCATGTCAGGTCTTTCTGGTAGGAATCATCCTCTTTCCTTCTGTTCTTCTTGCTAATAAACTTTGTTTTAAGACTGAAAAATACTTCAGTCAGTCCTATAAAATGAATAATGTTGTTTAAATTCACATTTTTAGATTAGGCTTTCTAAAGGAGGTAAATTGGGTACCCTTTATCATATTTGTCTTTAATTAAGGATATGAGTGGGGAAAATTATGAAATTTTTCTGAGCTTCAATCTTCCGAAGTCTTAGTGAGGGTGAAAGAATGATGGGGGGGGGGTAGATTTTGACCTCAGCACCTAAGTTGCCCCCATGAAAAGGAATAGCTCCAGAAACAGTTGGAGAGATTGCAGGCACTGCTTTAGATACGATGCTTGTGAGATGATGTCTTTGGGTGGTGATGGAATAACAGGCTAATAAAACAAGTAGCCGGCACTTAAGAGGCCAGGCCCTTAGGTTGTCAGTGCCCTGGAGACCCCATCGTTAAGATCATGGTTCTGATATTTGAAAGAGAAAAGAAAATTGTTTTAAAACCACCTGAAATTACCTCGGCATTCTCATTATAAGTAACCATCTACAAGCATATCAATTTCATTATTTCAGTGAACTCCCCATGTGATTAATCAGTGACCTGATTTACTAAACATTTGTCATTCGGTGTCTTCCCTGGAGACATAACAAACTTGGAGCAGGTAAGGCATCTTTTCCTATTCAAACAGTGTTAAGTTGGGAAACTGTTGTGGTGTCATTGCACAGTTGTCTAAGAACATTAAGAACCTTCGTCTGGCTCTTTTGTAACCATAAAAGGCAATGTGTCATGCTTTCCTGTTTTGCATGGATGAGAAGGGAGTAAAAAACACCAGAAGAATTTTTATTGCATAGACATATTTCCTTCCTAGCTGTTGGTGAAGCAATAATGAGCCTACAGAACAATCTTCCGATAGCGGGGAGAGAGGAGGGCAGGGCAGAGGCATGGACTCGCAGGCGGGGCTCTCCTGCACATACCACAGCGCCCTACCTGGTGTGGGGCCCTCTGAGATAGGCAGGGCAAGCAGGAGCCTCCTCTCTTCTAGAAGAACTCGTCAGCATCTGTGGTGCAGTTAGCTGGTGCGGGCAGGCTGGAACCACACTTGCCTCTGTCCTAAGACTAGACAAGGACTCACTATGTTGAGAAGATGCTTTCTGCAAAGCAAATTACAAAAGATATTGCCCTCGGTGTATCCAGCAGCCACGTTCACACTGTCGGCCGCCAGCACTGAGCCAGCTGGATGCACCTGGACTGTGGGTCTGGGAATGGCTAGCTGCGGCCATTGTGCTGCAGCCCCTCCTGCGAGCCTGCATTTCCACTGGCCTAGTCTGCATCGGGCCCCACTCACGTTTCTTAAGACTGTGTTGTTCCCTTCTTTTCCTACCAGTTCCCTCATGACCCTAAGAGAACTCAGGGTGATGAGCAGAAATGACCATAAATCTCTTTTTAAGCCAAATGATGCCCCTAGTTTATTTCAGACCCACTGTCTTTCCTAAGACCAAGCCTGCTTCGTTCTCTGGGTGTGAGGTGATGCAGCTTATTGGATGTGCTGAAGAGGTCTTTCTAGGCAGCTGTTAAAAGCAGTGATGCATGGTGGATAAGAATTAAGGTAATACAGCATAATGCGTGTTGTGCTTTTTAGCAATAAATTAACAGTAACGAAGTGGCAACAACCTAGAGATGATTATTTTCCTTGGAGGTGAGGAAACATTGAAACTAAACAATAATTGCTGCCTAAGATTTTGCAGTGTGACCATAGCATATCGCTGTGGGGAAATCACACCCAAAACAAGCCATCCACCTCGATATCAGTAGTTTGAAAGTGAAGAGCAGTTGCTTTAGCATAGTACGTTTTTCTGTTGTAGGAGAAAAGTGTTGCATTTTTAGGAAGATACTACAGTATATTCTCAGGATAACGCAACTGGGTACGCGGTGTTACTTCTCTGCTGTGGCTGAGAATTAGTATTGTACAGCTGTAAAATAACTATTTTTTTTTGTTTTTGGGGTTTTTTTTGAGTTGGAGTCTCACTCTGTCACCCAGACTGGAGTGCAGTGGCCGCTCCCGGCCACTGCAGCCTCAACCTGCTGGGCTCTGGTGATCCTTCCGCCTCAGCCTTTGAAGTAGCTGGAACTACAGGCGCGCACTACCACACCCAGCTAATTTTTTTATTTATTGTAGAGATGAGGTCTCACCAAGTTGCCCAGGAGGGTCTCGAACCCGCAAAAGTAACTATTTTAAAGATAGAAAGTAGAGCAGAAATGTTGGAAGAGGGAACATATTATGTCATCTGAGCTCTGCTGGTCTTACAAACAGCAAGAGCTGTCAGGGTGCCCTTGAGTTCCAGGCCTAGCTGTGTCACTGGCTCTGACCTTAGGCAAGTTCATTTACTTGCCTATGCCTTTGTATTTTGTTCAGAGAGAAAGGAGCCTAATACCCATCTGGTGGTCTGGTGGTCAGGATGAAGTCAAATAGTGGGTCTGTACAACTCTTCCTGTAGCTCTTAGCATAGAGTACGCCTCAGATCAGATGATGATCATTGTTGGGGTATTCCATGGTAATTTATTGTGGTACCTTAGTTTAAAGGTTTTCAGATTATTTTACCACTGAACTCTGTGCTTTGTTAAATAGTCAGCATGGCAGGAACTAGAAATGGTGCTCTTTCATCTGGAGGCAAAGTCCCCCATTCCTGAGTCACTTTTCTGCTGCTTTGCATAGATTCACCCTCTTGTCCTAGACGAAAATTGGTTCTGTCCACTGCTGTGGCAGCCTTGGAGTCAGTGTGAAGACATTGTCTACCTGCACTGCTGTCTCCAAGTAGCCAGTGCTGACTCTGGGAACCCTGGCACTCATGCCACTTTGCTAGACACCTCAGTGCCCAGGACCTTTCTCCTCTGTGTCCTCTGCCACCCTTCTCACCAGTTCTGGCATATGAAGTGACGATCCGTCCTTTATTCTTCAGCCTGCCAAGTTCTTTGCACCTCCGTCCCTGCCCCACCTTCCCATTTTGGCTGCACCTAGTACTTCAACATCTCAGCTCAGTCTCTGAGACCTCAGTACTCTCCTCTGCTTACAGAGTCCTGGACTGCCACTTCCTCCGTCCTCCACAGATGTGGAGCCAGCCCTGTGCCTTCAGCCACACCCTTCCAGACACTGCTGCCTCCCTTCCCAGCCCTGTCCCAGTGCCACCTCCTTAGCCCTCCTCCATGTTCTTTGTCCACTGTGATGGTGGATAATATTTTAGAAGAAATCCCCAGAGCCATTGTGCTTTGCACCACAACAGATTTGTGATTCTGATTTTATTTGGGGCCTTTATTATGCTGAACACTGGTTTTTATCAGTTCCTAAGCACTTTTGCTTCAGTGACTCTTAAAGATGTTCTATTCCCCCTATGTTTCCAGTCCGAACTAACCCTCCCTCCCTCTTGGGAGATGATCTTGCCTCTTACTTTTGCTGAGATGATGGATGCTACCGCCACTGTACATGTGTTCTCGTTGTCCCTGGAGACTGATAACAAGCCTTCCTCCCTGTGTTGATGAGCAGCCATGGTTGTGTTCCTGGGGTGTGTCTCCACCTTTGGGGAGCCAGGTGTCCAGCTCTTGTTTTTGTCCCAGTGAGCAACCATCTTTGAAATTGATGATGTTTCTTCACTTGCATGTGTGTGTCTGGCCATTTGGTGGTCTGTATTTATTGAGTACAGTGACCTGGTATTAGGTAGGCAGTAAGGAAAACATAGACCCTACCCTCCCTTTCTGTGAACTGATCACGAGACAGACACACCTACCTAATTGGAGTAAAACTTCATTATTGTACACTTGATTCAACCTTGAATTTGGTTACCTTGGAGGTTCCCTGCCCTTCTGTGTAAGATGCCCCTGGTAGGTGGCATGGCTGTTTTTTCCTTCCTCTCCAGGTTTGTGATGGCTGTTTTTGTACATATGGGTGATGGAGACACAGTGGCAGCCATGCAGGATGTTTACCCTTGTGCAGGCCTTGGAGGGGGTCTAAGGCAGGAAGGTAGCAGGAACTCCCAGGTGGTTAGAATCATGGGCCTCTGAAGGCTGTGTTAAGAGGGAAGTCAGACTCGACTTGGAAGAGAGAGGTGCCACTGGTGAGGTTGTGTGCAAAGGACATCGCAGGCATGCAGGTGGCAGTTGTGGCGGAACAGAGCAGGCCTTGATTTTCTTGGGAGAGGAGGGCAGGTAGGGTGTTTTTCCAGAGGAAAATGTAAATATCAACTACTGTTGCAGCTTATGGGTAGAATCTGCCCATCACTTTATGTGTGTGTTGGATTGTATCTGAAAGTGGAACTTGCATGGGATCTATGGCCCAATTACCTTCCACCTTTCTTGAGTTATGGGTATTGAGGGAGCTCAGGACTGTGGCTTCACTCCGTTGGTGTCCCAGAGAGATGGTGTCGGGGCCTCACCTCTGCTGCTGGCGAGAGTTGTCCTGGAGGTTTGGTCCGTTGGAGCCATTCAGGAGCCACACGGACAAACCTGAGACCAAGCCTAGGGACCACGAGCTGTGGGAACGTGGCCTGAGCAGCTCTTCTACCTTCTCATTGTCTGTTAGGAAACCCTGATCGAGACTCTTAAGGTAACCTTCAGTGTCCCCACTTTTGACACTTTCCCAGTCTGGGGAATTTAATTTTATAAGAGACAGAATGTATATTCAGACACTCCCGGTGTAATTTTTCTTAGTAAAGTACTAGAAGCAAATAAACTAATTTCTTTTTTTATTTGTGCTTTTAGAGAAATGAAAAGAAGATAACATTTATTGAATGAGGGTTAACAGTACCAGAAACAATAAAAGGAAAACATTACCAATCCAATTTTGCACATTTCAACCTCTATTTTGTGCGTTTTCTTACTTGACTACTGCTTTAAGATGTCATTTTTGCCCGGGCTCGGCAGCTCAGCCTGTAATTCCAGCACTTTAGGGGGCCGAGGTGAGTGGATTGCCTCAGCCCATGGGTTTGAGACCAGCCTGGGCAATTTGGCGAGACCTTGTCTCTACAGTAAATAAAAAATTAGCCAGGTGTGGTAGCGCATGCCTGAAGTTCTGGCTATTTGGAAGGCTGAGGTGGAAGAATTGCCTAAGCCCAGCAGGTTGAGGCTGGGGTGGCCACGAGTGTGCCACCACACTCTAGCCTGGGCGACAGAGTGAGACTCCAACTAAAAAAAAAAAAAAAAAAGATGCCATTTGTAGTCAGGCACAACATAGGAAATGTTTTACATACCAAATTTCATCTTGGGATGAGTAGAGCATTACTTGTATTATGTTAACAAATATATAAATGTAAATCGTTTTAAGGTGCATATTAAGCTTTATCAGACAAAGAGATAAATATTTTGTCTTTGTTAATGTTTAACTCACATAACAGTAAATCTTTTAAGTCCACTAAAACATGAAGTCATTGTGCAATAAGTGGTACATTAGAAATGAATTTTTCAGAAGTGATTTATATATCTGACTTTTATGACACTGAATTTCAAAGCCACATAAAGAAGTCATTTTAGAAAATGTCAGGCTGACCCGTGAGGAGGGGGAGGTAAAAGTTGCCAACATGCTCAACTTCGTGTTAGCTTGAGTTTCAGGATTACAGATGTATTGGAATGCTTCTATGTTGTAGACGGTCAGTCCTCGTGGAATTAGTATTTGGTATATGTCTTGACTTATGTATTAGTGACCTCTATCAAATTTTGTCCACACGTGACTCAGTTTATTTCTTGTGTTATGTTATGATCCTTTCTATTGTACTACCCATAAAAACCTTAGTGTTTCTTGAGTATTACCTCAGCATCTTCACAAACTCCTCGTATTTATTTAAAAATTCATACCAAGGCAATCTTTAATATATGGCAGTTTTAATATTTTGGCATCTCCTACACATTGACTTATCAGAGAAAATTATGTCTTTATTTTACTTTAAATGCAGTACTGTTTTCAGAGATGATTTCCTTAAATCCATCTGCACTGAAAAAATGTAATTAATCTGACATTTTGTAAAGGTTTCATTGAATTATATTCTTGTCTTATGCTGTACAGGGATAAGAACTTACACATTTCCAGCTAAGATTAGCTTTAGGATGTGTTAAGGAAAAATATAACAGTACATATTTTATGATCAATATATTTTAATTAGTCAGTTTTCAAGTGAACTTGTCCGTCTGTAATTTGTAGACAGGATATGCTCAAGTGCAGAAAAAAATAGAATTTAAAGCTTAGACAAATAGAAGAAAGAATTTTGAATATATCTGTGAAACGCATATAGCCAAGATTATGCTGGTTTGTATATGACGCATTGTACCAACACATCTCACAGCCCCCAAGTAAAGGGAAGATTTAATTTGTGCTTCAAAATCAAATAATAGATCTTTGAGTTCATAGAACAATTTTTTTCTAATTAAATTAATTTTATCATTTGTTTATTAACCATAGTAAATTAATTTAAACCCCCAAATAAGCATGTCTTCATCTAGGGGGAATGTACAGTTTTCACTTTACAGATAGACAAGTTTATGTATAAATGCTTATTCAGTGCATGTGGTCACCTGTTTCAGGGTTGAAAAATTTTTTTTCAAGCTTAACATGGCAAACTAGTTGCCTATGTGGGCTGATTAAGTTGTTCTTTTGCCTGAAGGTAGGAAAACATTGAAATATGTTTTCAAGGGTTTTACCTATTTTTCCAGTCCCATGTCTCTGTTATCTCACTACTGTAAAATGTTGCCTAGACAGCAGTAACAATATAAGAACTTAAGATGTACTTTTCTCTTTAATAATTTTAAAAATTCTTCACTAGTTTAAAATCCTCTTATAAGTGTCCAGTGCATCTTCCTGATTCCAACTGAATTTCTTGAATTGTTTCTCAAGCTTTGTATTTCTTCAGAATATCTGTATAGCCAACTTGTAATCACCTACTTTCTTTCTTTTTTTTTTTTGAGTTGGAGTCTCTCTCTGTCACCCAGACTGGAGTGCAGTGGCCGCTCCTGGCCACCGCAGCCTCGACCTGCTGGGCTCTGGCGATCCTTCCGCCTCAGCCTTCCGAGTAGTTGGAACTACAGGCGCGCGCTACCACACCCAGCTAGTTTTTGATTTATTGTAGAGATGAGGTCTCGCCAAGTTGCTCTGGTGGGTCTCAAACCTGCGGGCTCAGGCAATCCACTCACCTCAGCCTCCCAAAGTGCGGGATTATAGGCTGAGCCACCGAGCCCGGCTAATCACCTACTTTCTAACTTAAGAAAAGAGAAACATCTTGTCTTGGTCTTCCTCTGATCTGACATCATACTCCAGCAAGTTCCTAATTTATTTTTGTTCCAAGAATGCAAAATGAATTTTAATATTGATTTAAGCTAGTCTTAACTAGCAGAGAAGCATCCTTGTTAATTGAGGGCTTAATTATGAGAAGATTGGGTAGTGAGCTGTCTTTCATTGAGGGAGCCTCAAATACCAGCAGCAAATGGCCTTTTCTGGAGGAGTTTCAGTTTCTCCTGAAAATAAATGATGGTCTCATCCCTAGGGATGGAGGTGGGTTGTGAGACCATTTAGGCCTGACTGCTAGCATCCTAGGAGTGGATTTCTGGTTTTATCTCCATGATGTGAAGAGCTGGAATGATACCAGTTCCACCCCTACCTCCAAAAAAAAAAAAAAAAGTTCCAGACAGAGGGGTTTTTGTGGACCCATCAGAGAACTAAGGTCACGGGACAAACGGCTGCCCTGAAGTGTGGGCAGAGGCGGGGCTTTCGGTGAGAGCCAGACATGGTCATTTGCTCCTCTGGGAGGAAGCTGCTAGGGCCGTGGAGGAAGATCAAACTAGAAATGCTGATGAACTTCTGGAGACTGAGGGTTATGAGAACATTATGCTTCTGGGCCCACAGTCCTAGGAAGGGAAGGGTTCTCACTGTTTTGCAACTGTGTCCAGACTTTGACTCAGTACCTTCTTTTCAGCTCTGCCTCTGACTGCAGCCTCTGCAGAACCTAGTACTTGGCTTACTTTTCGGGCTTCTTTCGTCTGGAGTCTTGCTTCTCGTCAGTAAAGCTTTCTGCGGTTTAATCTGTCATCTTAACCAGAGGTCTCCATCACAATGTATTGGTTAACTGACGATAACCTACCTCAGAGAAGAATATGTTTATATGAATTTTGTTTATATGTATATATATATATATACACACACACAGAAAAAATGTATGACTTCCATACATATAAGTTAGAGATTACAGGCAATGTTTTCCCTCTATCCTTATTTTTCTACCATGCTGTAAGTAAAAGAGGATTGAAGAATTCTCAGAAAACAGAATATGTACCTGTTGCTAATAACTAGTACTTAAAAGATTCTCTTTTGTGTGTTTCTTCCAGCTTGCTCTCATCCAGACGTTTAAACGAACGACTAGGAACTAGTGTTCTCCTGACATCTGCCCTCTGGGCACATGAGGAGGTGATGGCCTTAGTTCCTCTCAGCAGAGCCCCAGGGGTCTCCTTATGACTCATTGCAGGAAGCAGGGTGGGGGGTATTCTGCCTAGCCCCAGGCTTCATGTTGGCTGCTCTGGAGCTGCAGGCAGAGAAGAAGGTGACTGTAGGCTTCTGCACCTACTGTATTCTCCTGGTTAGGAGACTTTTGTAGGACTGGGTGGTTATTTACCTCCCAGGAAATTTTGGGCTGCTCTAAGCCACTGGTGCCCAATCTTGGCTGTTCGGGAGCTTTAAAAGCTTCCAACCTAGGCTGCACCATAGGCCAATTAAACCAGAGTCTCTGGGTAGGGGCCCAGGTATGTGTAGTTTTTGGATGAGTTCAGGAGTGTTCAAGGTGGTGTGGCTGTAGATATCCACAGTTCCTCACGCTCGCCAGTGGCTTCCGTGCCCTGCTAGGGTCTTGAGTGACTGCTCGGCGATTTGATTTTCTCACATCTCATTGTCTAGCAAGTCTGGAGCTTGCAGGCTGATTTTTAAAAGGAATACTTTCAACTGTTATCGGCCCCTCTCTGCCACACTGTAAAGGAGACACGTCTTCACTCCCAATTCTTTTGTATCTTTAGGACCAACCTGGAGAAGTAGCCTCTGTATCCATCATCATCTCAGTACACATCTGGTGGGGATTCTGTGCCACTAACAGGCCGAGCTCACCTGAGAGAGAAGTGTGTGTGTATCTGCCTCCACGTGACAAATCTTAGGCACTAACAGGAAAGGCAGCCTCTCTTGTTTCCCATTGTATCTTAAGTGTCTGCAACAGTGCCTGGCCTATGAAAAAATACTGTATAAACAATGTTTGGATGTTTTTAGCCACATGAAAAGTATTGCCAACACTCTGTTGGTGTTAGCTCAACAGTCACTCTGTGCTGAGGATTAAAGAATTCTAAACTCTATAGGTCTTACAGACGAGGTCTTATTTCACCTCATCTAACTATAATAGAAGGATTTACTAGTCGTCTAATGAAAAATTACACAGCAACTTTTATCAAACGGCAACTACTACAAAAGGAATGGCAAAAAAAAATAATATGACTTCACAAAAATACACTAAAAAATTTGACAATTTTTTTCATGAACTGCCAGAAATTTCTGTTTAATAATTAGTAGTACAACTGTTGAAAATTTATAATGATATTAAACAATTTGTCCTATTTCTACATGATTTGGGGAACACATAAGAGTCGAGTTCTTTGTCGTAAGATGGATCGGGACCTCCTGTGGTGGGCCAGTGGGTTGTGCTGCAAGGTTTAGCCTTTGGCCACACGCTGAGCTGTGAGCAGACCTGCTGAAGGTACTGGCAGGATGTCTTCCAGCCTCGGAAATGGCAAATGGAAATGATACAACTGATTGCTGTGGTGGGGAAGTCTGGACTGGGCCAGATCAGTCTATTTGAGTATGGAAAGCTTTCAGAGGCAGGCTCACCTGGCCAGAATATCTGCCTGAATAAAGGTGCCTGAAATCCTGCAAAAAAAACAAAACAAAACAAAAAAAAACTGTAAAATTATTGTAGCTTTTTTTCCTTTTTATTGAAAGGGGACAGAGTGTTAAGTGGTCAAGACATCATTCCATATTACTTGAATTTTAAGAGTACTACCAGTGAGGAAAGACCTCTCTTTCATTCATATTGACATGCATATATTGAGTACCCATTGTTTGCATGGGACTAGGATGGCTGTGGTCAAACCAACATCCACAGACATTGTACCTGGAAAGAAAGAAAGAAAGCGTGGAGGGCCACAACACAAAGCAGGACTCCCTATGACCTACTTCCTGTCTCCGTTTAGCGAGTGTGTTTGGCCATCTCTCCCTCTGCGAGCACTGGGCTCCGTGCTGGAGGTCCTGAGGTCAGTCTGCTCAGTGATTTAAGCATAAAACTTCAAGGCCTGCTTTTCACTGGGCCACAGCCTCCATGATAGATTTCTAGGTATTGTCCTAGATGACATCCCTAATTCCTTTTGAAGTTATGATAAACAACTTGATGAAAAAATGGGCATTTTTACTGTCTCCATTTTACAGATAAGGAAACACACATTGTAAGCAACTTTCCCAGGCTTATAAAGCAGTACTAGCTGCTCAGTTCAGCTAGGACTTCAGTCAAGGTCCTCTGCCTTCAAATCTTATGAGTAAGAGGCTTAATACGCCCCTTGTCACATAATGGCGGAACGGCACTGATTTTGTGCTTAGCGCAGTAAAGCTAAATATATTATTAAAAATTTAGTCACAATAATGTCCTTCAGTGCTATTGATGTTTGTTTTGAAATTATCTAGCAGTTATCACTGTTAAACTTGTGGTGTGTATCCTCTCTCTTTCGCTCTCGCTCTGTGTGTGTTTCATGATTTAGTGATTTAGCATATCTTTTTCCAGAAAGATGGAGGGATTTGAAGTGATCTTCTAACAGTCGTTTTGTGTCCTCAGATGAGTTGGCAGAGGTACAGGTAGAATACATTAGTCGGGAATTTTTGGTCTCTGGAGTTCTGATAATCTTAGAGTAATTCTTACTTGTCTTTGTTAGCAGGAATTATACTTACAACTTCTTAACTCCTAATGCATGAGCAAAAGATAGTCGTCAAGATGTGACCAAATGACAGAGTATTTATATCTGGCCCAAATAATTTAGGTCCTTGAGAAATGTAAATTACCTCTTGTAGTGTCTGTGTCCTTACAGTCTTCCCTGTAGATATCACTTGTCAGAATACTTAATGTTGGACTTGAAATAGATAGGAATGCTTATGGTTTAGGGCTACTCTCAGGGGGCTATACTGCCTTGAGATCTCTATCACTTAGAGATGTCTTCTGGTTTGCCTCTGGGCACAGTCATGTGTACATTTTATGTGTAGCCAACCGAAGGGCCTGTGACTGAGTAGAGTGATTTTGCTTTCTGGAGTTAGAGAACAAAGTTTCAAGTCCCAGATGTGCCGTTTGCTGTTAGTGTAAACTTGAGCAAGTTATTGAACTTTCTGAACCAGTTTGACATCATGAAAATTAGGATAGTGTTATTTACCTTCCTATTTTCCTACATTTTGAAAGAATCAAATGAGATCTATGAAAATATTTTCTTAACTGCCGAGTGCTATATAAATAACAGATATCAGTTTTTTCATCTACCGTGATTTTGTTATTTTCCTAATTACTGAGCCTTGATAATATATTTTCTCCTTGTTATACTACCCTTATAAGTTGAATTTTTTAATTTCAGATTTTCTATAAAGGCAGGAAGGTCAATTTGTTTTTATATTAGCTTTACTATCCGTCAGAACCACTTGTTTTGCAGTCCTAAAACAATTGAAATAGAGCCTTATGCCAATCGGGACTCTCCTTGATTTAAAATTATGTGGGGGGAAAAAACGACTAGCGCCTTTAATAGTCTTTTAACCAAATAGTTAGATAGATAGGCATTACTGACTCAAGATTTCAGTGTTTTCTGTTGCACGTACACAGGAAATGCCAGGAAAAGTCTGGTGATGAGGAGAGAAGAGGAGAGGCTTTGTACTGCAGGGCTGGGAAGGAGTAGAGACCCCAGGCTCATCTCTACCTGTGGTTCCCGTAGCTGGATGACACCAGACGAGTCATCTCTCATCTCTGGGCCTGTTCACCTGTCTTTACAATATTGAAGGTGTTAAAATTGATGATTTCTAAAACTCTTTTCAGCTTTAGACTTTGGTGAATCTGTGATTGAATATTGAGAATATGGGAAAACTGTGGTTTATCTGAACATAATAACCAACTTGGAGGCATTTTCTTTCTAAGAGTCAGAGAACTATAAAGACATAAAAGGTAAATAAACACAAATGTTTCTTCTTTGTTTCTGAAGGGTGGTTAGAACCAGGGACTATGGAGTGAAATATGGCTTAGTTTTCTCCTTACGCAAACTTGGGAAAATAGTATTTAGTGAATAAATACTTTGCATATAACATGCATGTATAACAACTTTTCTAATTGTCTTACACATGAAATTTGGCAGCCATTCTCTGAGTTTGGCATTTTACTTCTTGTTAAAATCGGCTGTAAATTTCAGTTCTTCAAAGGTAGTTCAGTAAAACTGTTTATTAAGAGATAAGAATAATTCTTCATACCAAAATCTGTCTGAGATGCTGCAAGAATAGACAATTATGAACCATTTTGCCTCATGAATGAGCATAGACAAAGAAAGCCTTAACAAAATATTAGCAAATAAAATTGAATATTATTTCTTAAATGATAATAATACATTATGACCAAGTGGAATTTTTCCCTGGAATAAAAGTTTGGCTTAACATTCAAAAATCAAAGTAATTAATTATATTAATAAAATAAAGGAGTAAAATTATATGATTATTTCAATACAAACAAGAAAAACGATTGACATAATTAAACACCCACTTATAATAAAATAAATAAGACAACTCTGAACAAGCTATGAATTGAAGGGAATGTCCTCAATCTGATTAAGCACATCTATAGCACACCTATAACTAACATCATACTTAAAGACAAAATGTTGAAGATGTGTACACTCATGACTTCTGTTCAGCAAGTCACTCAATATGCTAACAAGTGCAATAAGGCAGGCAAAATAAATAATGTTTGGAAAGGAAGAAGTAAAACAGTCTTAGTGAAACTGACAGAAAGACTACTAGAACAAAGGATGACTCTAGCAAGAGCACAGTATACAAGGTTAGTGTTAAAAGTAATTTATTGTATTTCCGTATACTAACGAAAAAGCTGGAAATATTTGGAGAAGTGTATATATAGTTACAGAAAAGCAATACTATTTTCGATAGCAACAGGTCAGATGTGGTGGTCACACCTGCAATCTCAGCACTTTGGGGGGCCTAGGCAAGAGGATTACCTGAGCCCAGGAGTTCCAGATCAACCCAGTCAACACAGCAAAACCTCGTCTCTACAATAAATCAAAAAATTAGCTGGGCATGGTGGCATGCACCTGTGGTTCCAGCTACTTGGAAGGCTGAGGCAGAAGGATCACCTGAGCCCGGCAGGTAAAGGCAGTGGTAGCCTGGGCAACAGAGTGAGACTCTGACTCAAAAAAATAATAAAATGAAATAAAATAGCAGCAAAAGGCG
>CAUYQG010022390.1:0-16933 GCA_963574415.1 Tarsius wallacei
GGGGGGGAGGGCGATGGGATTAATGGTGATAAATATCTGTCTGGGGATGGGGAGACACCTCTTACCATCAAGGGTGCCTGAATGAAGCATTTTTGTATGCCTAACCCCTAACTGTACCCCATAATACCATAATAAAAAAAATTAAAAAAAAAAAAAACTTGGCCACGATCCATTTATGATCCTGTCACTCATCAGTTTGTCACAACTGTATTTTTTAACCTTTGTATGCTTCCCATCATGGCTAACTCTTGTACAAAGAAGTTAGAAAATGTTATAACCCTCTATGTGAAACAGAAATGACCTTTTTAAATTCTAAATTAACTTGCTCAAATTTCAGTGCATAACCTTGATTCAGTTTCCTCACTGAATGCGTGGCACTTTGTAGGTCCTCAGTAAGGCATAGGGAATATAATTTCTGAGTTCAAAACAGGAAGAGCAATAACCTCAAAATAAATTTAGTTAAACATCTTTTAGATCTGTTTGGTCAAGGCAAGACAATTTATCTGACGTTGAAAATCCCCAGGGAACTGCGTGAGAGATGGTGCCCCGAGACTGTCACTGTCTAATGAGCTATGTCTGAAAAAAAATGACCACAAATATGGATGGAAGAATGAGAGAAGAAACAGCCTATTGTTGCTAGTAGTTATCATCAAGTCTGAAAACAGCCTCTGGTTTCCCAGCTTAAAGTCAATTTAAAAATATCAAAGAAACCACCCTCACTCTCCAGCAACTTATTATGGCAAAAAGATGAGTTGATGAATCTAGAGTTGATGAATCTATCATTTGGGCATGAAATAAACTTTTTACCAGAGCCATTTGTGAAATGGATTTATTTAACTAATCACATTCTCCTACCATATCTATGCTTTCTTGTCTCTCTATTTCTTCACCTGAAAGAGGTTAAAGAATGTTATTAAAAACATTCTGTGTCCATGAGCAGATCAATTGTTAGGTCCAATCGTTAGATTGGATTGTGTTGATACTGGATGAGTTTATAAGGCTGTGGACTTGTGGCTTGCTTCTAGCTATTAATTGATTTCATCTATCTTGAGAAAAAAAGAGGTCTTGAACATAAACTGACGAGGCAGTTACCACAGATTCAATGAGATATTAGAAGTGGTTCACTGAAGCAAGATTTGAGGGCTATTGGAGGCATACCAGACCTTTAAGGATCACCTTCTTTTACAGAATGTGCAGATCAACTGAGCACTCCTGTGAACACTAATTTTTCCACCAACTCATTTCTCAGTTTCTGCATGCCTACTGCATGTCAGGCACTGTGCAACATGGCTCCTATCTATAGGAGTGTGGAGCCTAGTGGGAGAGATAGACACAGATAACCACAGCATAATATGTGAAGTGCTGTGTGAGTACTGAATTGAGAGCAGTTAGCTTAGCCTGGCGACACTGGGGAAGGCTTTGAAGAAGAGGTGACTTTTGAAATGAAACTTAGAAGAAGAAGATAAATAGAAAAGCAAACAACTTCATGACAAGGAACAAGTATAACTCCTACTGCCACATATTGAAGGTATGGAGATTTGAGCCACCTTTGGTTTGGAAGGTACCTTTTGGGAATCTAGAAAAGTTGGTAATTTAAAATCTACAAGTTATAGAGAAGTTACTATACACTGAATTGCCAACTGTTGTTTTCTCTAGAGGTTAAACTTTCTCTTTTTATGCTAGGCTTTGATGTTCTGAAATGTGAACACTTTGCAATGAGCATTTGCCCTTTTGTATTAAGAACAAAATGAAGATAATAGAAAATTGAAAATTCACCTATGTTGTGGACAAGGGCAATCTAAAAAGGGTTATGAACAGGCAAAAGGACATCACCAGAAACTGGGAAAGAAAGGAGACTTCTATAAATTGATTACCTTCCTAATGATTATCATTTTTACTTGAGGATGGCAGATGGGTCTGATTCATGGGGGGTGGGCATTACTAAGACTGTCAACAGCCATTCTCAGCCACTCATTTAGTAAATACATATTGAATTTACTGCCTCTGACAGTTTCGCTTTGACAGTTCTGCCTCTGACAGTTTCGCTTTGGTGGTATAGCCAAAGCAAGTGGCTGTCAGTGGAACTCAGACTATGGGTATATGCTCAATAATATTGCCACATGCGAGGGACCAAGTGTGGAAGTAAGAACGCTCAGTGCCTCAGGGAAGTACCTGTCCCTCTGTGGAGACAGTCTTTACTTTAGAAAGATATTCTCCACAGTCCTACAAGTGCAGCTTCACAGCACATCAGAGCTAGAGAGAACCTCAGCATGGAGACCAGGCCTCTAATTTCACTCTCAGGGAAATCGATACAGAAAAAGAAAAGGGCTCAAGCATGTGTTATGTGAAGAGCAGTGCTACTGTCTATCTGCTGAAGCTGGAAAGATGGGCAGAGCAAGGCCTTTGTCCTTATGGAGGCCTAGTGGGATAGAAAGATGCTTAAACTAACAATTTCACTATAGTATGTATGGTAGGTGGCTATAACTTGGTTGGCAGATAGGTAAAGCTGTGAGGAAGAGGTGGCCATGCTGTGGGACCCTTTGTCTATTGCTTGTTTGGGGTAAAAAAGAGAACCTCCTGAATACAGACCCAGGGAGGAAATTTATGTCTTAAGACATAATGAGATCAGCCACTATGAACCCATGACTTCAAAGTCTAGAGTCCATTAAGTTCTTTGAGCCTTAGCTTCCACCTCCATAGTCTCCACCTCAAAAGGTTGTTTGTGAGGCTGATATAATGGATACGTTAGTGGTCAGCACAAAGCAGAATTTCAGTGAATGACATGATTCTAGAAGTTCTCCAGGGATCCATTCATATCCTTCTATTAAAGTGCTACACCCAGCTGCAGTTAGTTCCATTTTAAATAAAAGGCCCCAAGAAAGTGTATTTGCTTCTCTGAGTTCCAACCCTCTCCTCAGACCTGAGATCACACCCCCAACTTCTGTCCCAAGATGCTGGGAGGTGCTTAGACTCAGCCAGTCATGGGTTCTAGGAACAAATCCAATAGTTTCAAGACAGACTTCTCCCCAAAACAGATCCAGGGCTCAGGGGGGAGATGCCTGCAGACAACCCTCCTCCCCAGTGAAGATGCTTCACTAAGCCCCAGAGCTAGTTATGCAAGTCATTTACCAGAGCCTCCCAAATCCCCCCCTTAATGCAGAAAGAGGTGTGGGAGCCCCAGCAGTTCCCTTTAATGCAACTGGATTAATTGCCTGTTTGGAAAACAGCTCGATTCTAAATGATCCTAAATGGCCTCTAATACCCGTAATCTTCCCTCTGCCACGTTACCCTGCCGTATTACTAAAACTGGGCTGGTTCTGGGAGCCCATTTGCTTAGTAAACAGCAGGCAGCATTGCGGGAGGCCAAAAAAATCAGGCTCAGTTCCAAGGGAAGACTAAGAAATTGATGAAAGCACTACTGGCTTATTCACCAGCCTAATTTGATTCCGGAAAATCAAGTAGAGGAATTTTGACTGGCCTGCTCCACAAACTCAGTGTTCCTTTGAAGGACTATGTAATCAAATGTGGGTGTGCCTTTGCCTCTCAACCAGGGTCCTTTCTGGTCAGGCAGTGAGCTGTTTCTCTTAGTGTGCTTGATCTGCTTTCTGAAGGCCACAGAGGGAGCTGACAAAGCACTGAAATGTTTTTCAGTCAGCTAATCAATACCTGGAAACCAGGAATGGAGCAGGGTCTGGCACAGGAAGGGCAGTGTGCTCTGGCCTTGGGTGTGCACTAACCTGGTATACAGGTGAGCACCATGGCTGAGAGAATGGACTCTGGTTAATATCCTGGCTCTGTCATTACTAGCTATATAACCTCTGGGAAAGTTCCTTGCCTCCATTCCCTCATCTCTAAGATGGGGGTAATTATAATAGCACCTGCCTCAAGGTGCTATTGTGAGAATTAAATGCCTTAGTAAATTATAAGGTGCCACGAGAGGATCCGGCTCATGGTAAGTTCTATATCTGTGTTTGCTTTCATCATCTTCTCTTCATTGTTTTCATATGGGTAGGCATATGATCTTTCTCAGTCTCAATCCCTTCTTCTGTAGATTGTGGCCAATGGTTGTGCAGGAAAAGGGGAGTAAGGAGTGCACAAAGTGTGGCAATGAGCTGTCTGGTGAGCTGCCCTTCCTCTTCCACCCAGAAAATGCTGGAAGCTTGGCCAAGCCATGTTCTTGTGCATGCTGCCACTCCTGGCCACTGCTTCTCTGCAGCTGCCCTCTGACCATGTCTGTGGTTGCCATAGAGATCCATGTGGCATGGTGAGGGAAGACAGGTTATCTGTCAGGAGAAGGTGGGCCAGATCCCCCCAGAAAGCAAAAGATGGGAAGACAGGTGTTTGCATTCCCTTCCTTTAGGTCAGTGTGAGGGTCAGGGAAATAAATCAGACAGGCCATGTTTGCTCAAAACGTCCAACATTTGAGCCTGTCACTGCCTTCACTGTGTGCTTTCACCACACCAAGGTCCAGTCGTGAGAATACTTCTGAGTTTTTGGCAAACAGATACCAGCAGACAGTGTGTGAGGATTTCCATGAGAACAGCATCTTTCATGACAACTATTTCAAGATACAAAACTAGGGTGCTATAGGTCACACCGAAACAACACTGGTTGAATCTTAACATTATCACCAGTGACTTTGATGCCAAAAGCCATGTTTGTTCTCACTCTATACCAGTTTTACCCTCTAGACCTCGTGTAGATGCCTGTTTGCTTACTGGCTGCCCTGTGATAACTCTGCCTCAATTATTTCCTCTGTAAACTGAGGCCAACCATCATACCTACAACATAAGGTGGCTGTAGAGATGGAAGGAGTCTAACAACAGTCTGTGTTTGTTGAACACTCAAGATGTACTCAGTGCTGTGCTAAATACTTGATGTATTTATTCTGTCCCATTGAATCTTCCCACTGCCCATGGGAGGTAAGCCTTGCTGTTAATCCCTATTATGCAGATAAGAAACAGAGGAAAAAAGAGGTTAATGAATCTGCCCAAAGTCATTTAGCTAGTAAATAAGGAGCTATTCGCAAAGTCCCTCATACAGACTAAATACTCAATAGAAAGAATTGTCTTGGAAGCTACCATTAATGCTAATCTTTGGCGGGGGGCGGGGGCGGTTAAAGGAGTTCATGGCCTCAGACAGGTACCAGATTAGTTAGACTGAGTTGCTGATGAGACTCAGTGGTCAGTGCCTGGTAATGGCCCCATAGTGATGGGACCCTGTATAAAGAGGCTGAGTGCACTTTGGGGTCCCCATGGCAGAGAAAGGCTTGAAGTAGGCTTGATTCAAGCAAGACTAGGAGCTGGAGACCCAGTGCCTACCCCATGGCCACCGGGGGTAGCCTGGACAGAACAAGGACAACATACAGACAGTAGGGACTGTTGGAAGACACTTCCTCACCATGGGTAAACTGCACATACAGATATCTACCCTGTCTACCAACAAGATGCTCATGAGGACTCAATGAGAGTAGCTAGTCTGGTTATTCCTTACAATCCCTCAGAGAGGAAAGAATAATCCTCTGGACTAGGTTTAAAGGAGAAACAAATGCCCCGCCAAGCAGAACCCTGAAAACTCTGCCAGGAGCAGGGACTTGACTGTGTCACTTTCAACCATTTCATAGGTTAACAGCTTCCCATGTCCCAGGAAGATTTATTTTTTCAAATCAAAAGAGCAGCTAGCATTTCTCCAAAATTTGCCTATGAGTTATACATTATCTCCTTTAATCCTTACAGCAGCACCATAAGATAAATCTTATTCTGATTTTACAGAAGTCAAAACTGATATTCACAAGAAATTAAATGACTCATCCAATGGCAGATAGCTGACAATTTGGAAACTCTAGCTTTGAACCTAAGGCTATCTACCTCCTATATTCTTATTAATGATTTTTACTCTACCTTCAGTTCCTAACACTTCTTTACCTGTCAAGAGACATCTGCATTTGTGTGTGTGACTATTTTATCCTTATTTACCTCATAGACTATGGGGATGTCATGACTGTTGTGGGCCTCTAGTTACACATCTGTAAAATGAAGATAGTAATAGTTCACTCATTGGGTTGTCTCAAGGTTAAATAAGGACATGCATAGTGTCTATCACAACACATGAGATGCTCAACTTCCCTATTAATTGGGCAGATACCATTTTTGGTCCATCAGATTGGCAGAAATAAAAAAATGTATAACATTGTGTTGATAAGGACAGGAGAAACAGATATTCTTACATCACTGGTAGAAACATAAGTTGGTGAAGCCATTTAGGAGGGCATTTGGCAAGACCATTAATAATCTAAAACATTTCTTCCACAAATAGCTAGATATCCAAGGATCATCAAGGCTTTTTGGGGGGGGTGGGGTAAGGGCCAAATATTATAAACTCAATGTTTATTGATGAACCAATGACTGAATAACTATGGTATATCCCTTATGGAGAAGATCACACAATATCATGCAATAAAAAGAGTTGGGTAAATCTGTAGTTACTGAGTTGAAGAATTATCTAAGATGTAGAGACAAGTGAGGAAAAAGTTAGCTTTGAAATATTACCAAATATCATTTAAAGAAAAACTCAGCATGACAATAGCTTTTACAGACACATATACATGTCTGGAATGCATTGGATTAAGCCTGAAAATATATATTCTATTCTGCAAAGATATACTCCACACTGAGCAGTATTCTGGAGCAGCGATGGGAGGGTCACCTGTCTAAGAGGACATGATCCCACCTGATGTTATATATGTGAGTATATTTATATATTAATTTTGTATTTACAAAGGTAAAATCATAAACCTTGCAATTATAGTTATAATTTATTGGGTGTTAACTCTGAGTCTTCATTTCCTTTCAAATAAAATAAATGAGCTAATAAACAAGGTTGTTGTGTGTTTACTTGAATAGATACATTTTTATATGCCACCTTTAAAAACTTTTTTTTCACTTAAATAGAAATGATGATCTTCATTTTGCTGATAATGAAAGTGAAGTTTGGCTTAAGCAACTTGCTCAGTGAATAAAACAAATCCAGGATTGAAAACCAACTGCAAACCTCCAACTTCAGTTCTCTTTCTGCCTCTTCATTCATTTGGCAACCCTTTAGTGAGTGCTGCCCTGTCCCAAGCTCCATACTAGGTATTGAGAAGGCAACAGGAGACAGTTTAGATGAACTCCTTGTTCTCAATGCATTACAGTCCAGAGAGAAAAGCAGACATTAACACATACTTACAACTCAGTGCCATGCTTAGACTTCACAGGTAATGCCTTACTCTTCACTGGTGTCTGAAACAAAGTAGGGGAGCGCAACTAGACAACTAGTTTTTTGGTTCTGGTTCATCATCATAACATTCACCATCGATGTAATGTGTCCTGCTGATCTAAATATTTTGATTCCCCAATAGATCTCTGAATCAATAGCAATAATGAAGATAGCTATTGAGGATTAACTATGTGTCAGGCATCATTCAAACATTTAAATGGAGTGACAATTTAATTCTCACAATATCTATATGAAGTAGGTACTATTACAATCCTCATTTTACAAATGAGGAAAGGTGAGGTACAGGGGTTTAAAAAAAGGAAAAAAACAATAACAAAACTTTTTTTTTGCTTAATGTAGTTAATACAGCTTGTAAGTGCTGGAGCCAGGGGTCAACGCAGGGCTGTCTAGCTTGTGATCCCACTCTCTACTGCCTTCCTAACAAAAGTTCCAAGCTGCTAAATAGGACACATGTATCAAGATTCCTTCTCCAAGTCTTCTCTGAAATCTGAGCAAATTTGAGTAGCAGATGTCATTCCTTGTACAAGAGTCAGTAGTAGTGGACAGAGGGAGAATGGGATCTTTGTGCTAAATCTCAGGTCTCCTGTTGGCAAAATTAACAGACTTTGCAAAGAGAAGACTTATTTTTCAGTAAATCCAAGTGTATAAGAGCTTCTTGACCACAGTCCCCTAATCAGAGGAGCATCTTGCTAATTGCCACTAATGTGATTAGCAGAATTAATTGGCCACTCACATGGGGATTAATCTGTGCTATCATTGAAACATCATAACTGTACAGAGCGGGTAAGACAACTGGCCTTCAAAGGGAATCTTGATGGTCTCATATATTCCTCTCATGAGTCATAAGTATAGGAGGGGGATACAAAAAAAAAAAAAAAAACGGAATTATCTTTTGGAGGATGGACACTGGGCACCTTGTAGTACCCATGAATTTGTTCTTCCATATCAAATGGTCAACCAAAGTTTTTATCTGGAAGTTTTGAAAAGGTTGTGTCACAATTTGCCGAAGAAACATCCTGAGTTGTGGCAAACAGGTGGACTGTTATCATCCACCATGATAACACCCGTGCTGCCCACACCCGTGCTGAGTATTCAATCTTGCCCTGAGCGACATTTTTTATTTCCCCAGATGAAAAAAGTCCTCAAAGGAAAACGCCTTGCCGATGTGGAAGAGGTGAAGCAAAAAATAGCTGAAGCACTAAAAAGCATCAAAATTGATAAGTTCGAAAACTGTTTTGAGTAGCAAATAAAGTGTCTCAATAGGTGTAGTTCATCAAATGGAGAGTACATTGAAGGTGACTGAAGTTTAAACATGGAAGAATAAATATACAATTTTTATAAATAAATTGTGTGTTTTTGGGGGTCCCCCTCTCGTATTATGTATTAAACAAAGGTAGAGAGATCTTTCTAACTATTCACCCAGGCTAATTCACTAGTAGCAACCTGCCATTTCCAGTGCCATGTCTCTTCCACACAGAATCTCCTCCTGCTGCCTCCCCACACTAGACCTGTTCATACTTCACTCATGTATCCATGTTGCTCCTGCTCTGTAGAACATCCTCCTTCTCCTCCTGGATTTCCATCACATTTTGGTAAACTCAATTCATTTTCCAACAAAAGGTTCAGATGTCGCCAATCCATCTAATTCTTGCTAATTCTCCCCTTTAGGTATTTCACAGTGATTTATGTACAATTTTCTATTCTAATGGCACTATTTTTTTTTTTTTAGTTGGAGTCTCTGTGGCCCAGCATTGACTGCTGGGCTCTGGTGGTCCTTCTGCCTCAACCTTCCAAGTAGCCAGAACTACAGGCGTGTACTACAGCCCCCAGCTAATTTTCTATTTATTGTAGAGAGGAGGTCTCGCCAAGTTGCCTGGGTTGGCCTCGAACCCATGGGCTCAGGCAATCCATTTGCCTCGGCCTCTCAAAGTGCTGGGATTACAGGCTGAGCCACCGAGCCTGGCCTCTACTGGCACTATTGACTACCATGTATACACCTATCAGTCTCTTCCAAGACATTCGGCCCTCAGGGTCAGGGACGATGCCATTCTTACTATTGTATCTTCAGATCCTAATTACTACAGTTCTTGGCATTCAATAAGACTCAGTATTTGCTGATTAGCTGACTCTGTAACTCCAGACTAGGCAACGGCTAGATACACAATGACTGTGGCTCTAGGCTCCAGGGTGTTGAATTAGGAAACAAGGCATATTGCATTGCCAGGGAATTATGTAAAAATATTCCTAACTCTGTTTCTCCTACTGTGTGTTTTTGATCTCATTGAATAAAAAAACTGAAGACTAGCTGGGCTAGGTGGCTCAGCCTGTAATCCCACGCCTTGGGAGGCTGAGGTGAGTGGATTGCCTGAGCCCGCGGGTTCGAGACCCGCCCAGGCAGGCGAAACCACATCTCTACAATAAATCAAAAAAATTAGCCGGGCGTGGTAGCGCACGCCTGTAATTCCGGCTACTCGGAAGGCTGAGGCGGAAGGATCGCCGGAGCCCAGCGGGTCGAGGCTGCGGTGGCCGGGAGCGGCCACTGCACTCCAGTCTGGGTGATCGAGTGGCACTCCAACAAAAAAAAAAAAAAAAAAAAAAAAACTGAAGACTCATCATCACTTTCTTGATTTTCCCATTGCTTAAATAAGTTACCAATTTCAATATATCTATTTTTAAAATTATTTTCTAATCTATTCACTCCCTACCAGACAGTCTAGGTCTCAACATTTTTCATAAGATACAGATATCTAGAGAAAGTGTCAAACATGAAAGATAAAGATCAAAACAGACAAGCAGAAAAAAGCAATTTGGAGAGACTATTCGATGTTAAGACAAATTAAAACAAAAACTATTACTATTATCCCTGGAGAGATAAGAGACCAACACTTTGAACAAAACATTAAAAACCAAGAAACATTCAAAAAGCAACGAAGAGCTCTTGGAAATGAACAACATGATAGTATATATTAGAAGTCAATAAAAAAGTGAGAAGATGAAGTTGAGGAAATATTTTAAAAAGCAGAGCAATACATTCAAAGACTTGGGAAATAACAAAATAGAGGTATTCAAGAACCAATCCAACAGTTCTAACATCTAATACTAAAATTCCAGGAAAAGATTAAAATGACAGAAAAAAAATGGAGTGGATAATTAACAAAAAGGGACAAGAAAATTTTCTAGGCATAAAAAATGAGTATTGCCAGAATGCAATAGCTCACCATGTGCTCAACCAAATAGATGGGAAAAAATCGATCAACATTAAAATAGATAATTGTGCAATTTCAGAATTATGAGACACTGATTATATTATACAAGTCTGGACAAGTGAGTGGGGAGCAATTCAAAGTTAGAAATCAGGATGGCTTTAGTTTTCTCAAAAGCTACACTAACTGCTGGAATGTAATGAACAGTGTCTCCAAAGTAGTGAAGGAAAGTTATTTCCATTCAAATCACTCATTGAGTACAAGGGTTGATGGTGGAAGGTCTTCACGTGTTGCCTTCCTGTGTACACTCTCTTAGGAGGCTACTGAAGGAAGTTCTCCTCCAAGATAAGACAAGAAAACCAATGAAAAAGTGGGGAGTCACTGGTGATGGGGGCACTAACGTAGGAGTGAAGCATAGAGAATTCATGCGTGAAGGTGAGGGAAGTTTCCAGATGACACACAGAGAGTGCAAAACACCAGAGTAAAGCAAGTCAGCAGCTCTTGGAGAGCTTTCTGTAGGAGGATGAAGTTGAAAAAATAACTGAAGCATCTGAATATCTTGAGAAGAGCTTTAGATAACTGGCAAAGTGTTAGGTCTGAATTAGTAATAAAAACATAGAAATGAAGCAAACAAACCATAAACAAGGCAAATATTAGCTTCAGGGAAAACATAATAGTGTGCAGGAAGGGAAAATAATCATAATTTACTGCATGGTTCAGTTTTGAATGGCATTTACATAGTCAAAATATTGTAAACACTGACTGTCGATCTAACCAAAATTAGGGTATAACTTTGTTGGAAGGATGGGGAAGGTAGTTGGAAGGGATGCACATGTGAGTGTTGGGTGGGGGAGTAGGGAAAGTGAAATCCCATCCTCAACAAGAAGTTAACAGATAATCATAAAGTGGAAAAATCACAACTACCAATAAAAATATAGGTGAAAAATGCTTGCTACTGGGGGCAGGGGGAGAAGAGCTAGGATCTATACTTATCTCTATCATACACTGAAGAACAAATTGACTATTTAAACTATGTGTACATAAGACTTATATAAAAATTTTTCAAATATACAGAAAATTATACAATGTGCTATCAATACTCCCTAGGTTGATTCAAATTTAATGTGATGCCAATGAAAACACCAACAAGATGATTCTAAATTTTATGTGAAAAATGAACAACCAACAGTATCAGACAACTCTGAAAAAAAGGAGAACATTACATGGGGTAAAAGCAGGTGTGGAGGGCAGATTAGCTTTCCAAGATATTAAAGCATATTTTAAGCTTCAGTAAATAAAAATGCATGATTCTGGTATGCTAGTAGACAAAAGGAATAGTCAAAGTAGATCAAGTAGAAATAGATCAAAATACAGCATAGATTTAGGATTTAACAAAGGTCAAATAGAAATCAGTGGAAAAAGAGATAAATTATTTAGTAACTAGTGCTGAGTAGCCACATAGAATAAAATACAATTGGATCCATAGCTCATACAAAAATAAACTTCAGATGGATCAAAGAATCAATCGTTTAATGTAAAAGATGAAATTATAAAAATAATAAAAAAGGTTACTACTTACTTATACATTTGTAGTTAGGGATGCCCAAGTATGACACAAAACCCAGAAGCCATAAGAAGAAAGATTGATAAAATACATTGAATAAAATTTTTTAAATCTGTGTGACTGAAATTACTATAAAGCAAAGTAAAATACTTTAAATGGAAAAAAGTATAGTTCATAGTTTTTCTAATATAAAAAGCACTATAGTTAATCAATAAATAAGAAACAACCTTGTTTGTTAATAAGCCAACTGAAAAATGGACACAGGAGGTAGTTTCTGGAGGAAGAAACTATAAATGACTTATAAACATTTTAAAAGGTACTCTAATTTATAATTCCAGACAAATAAAATGAAATTGTATTAAGATATAATTTTTTTACATAGTAGATTGGAAAAGTTTAAAAAAGTATACTTTGTTGGTAGGGATGTAGAGAAAACAAGCTCTCATGTACTTCTATAAGAACTGTAATGTAGCCGGGCTCGGTGGCTCAGCCTGTAATCCCGCGCCTTTGGGAGGCTGAGGTGAGTGGATTGCCTGAGCCCGCGGGTTCGAGACCCGCCTGGGCAACTTGGCGAGACCTCATCTCTAAAATAAAATCAAAAAATTAGCCAGGCGTGGTAGCACGCGCCTGTAGTTCCAGCTACTTGGAAGGCTGAGGCGGAAGGATCGCCGGAGCCCAGCAGGTCGAGGCTGCGGTGGCCAGGAGCGGCCACTGCACTCCAGTCTGGGCGACAGAGTGAGACTCCAACTCAAAACAAAACAAAAAAAAATTTATCTAGAGTTGATGGACATCTCGGTTGTTTTCAGTTATTTGCAATTACAAAGTGTTTTCTGTATAATTCTAGTGTTGCTGAACATCTTGGTTGTTTTTAGTGTTTTGTAATAACAAAGAATTGTGATTCCAGGTGCACATGGGAAAGAATTTCCCTAGGGCAAAAAAAAAAAAAAAAAAAAAACCAGATGTGAAATTACCAGTCCTAAGGTATACAAATCTTCAGCTTTAGTAAATAGTGCCTGTGGCAGATTGTATTTTCGAAAGATGGCCACAAAAAATAACTTTCATCACACATGTGCTTTTTACAATGTGACTTTGATACCCCTCCCATTAAGAGGTGAAATCTATGTCCCTTTCCTTTGATAGTGGATGAGTTTTGCAACTATTTCAACCAATAAAGCATGGCAAAAGTTATGCTATGTGACATTCAAGGCTTGTTCATAAAGAGCCATGCAGCTTCTACTTTATCAGCTCAAAGACTTGCTCTTAAAAGACCTCAGCTCTCTTGTAAACACTCTAGCAGCCTGAGACCTGAAGCCCCCATGTTGTGTGCTCAAACTAGCCCATGTTGAGAGGTCACCTGTAGAGACCTTGAGAGGACATGAAGGCAAACCCCAGCCAGCCTGTGAAAAGATGCTCAATATCATTAGTCATTAGGGAGATGAAAATATAGACCATAAGATACCATTTTACACCCACTAGTATGTCTATAATAAAAACACAATGAGGATGGAGAGAAATGTGGAACCTTCCCATATTGTTGGTGGGAATGTCAAATGTTATAGCTCCTTTGGAGAGTAATTTAGTGGTTCCTCAAGAAGTTAAACATAGAGTTACCATATACATGCTCATATTCCTTCAGATTACAGAGGTCAAGGTTTAAAGTGCATTCTTCTAGCAAGTGTTTGAATTTGCTCTATCGGGTAAACCTGCCATGTAGAGCAGACCAATCCAAGACCACTTTGAGTTTTTGTCTAGGGGTTTGGGGGAGTTGCTTGTTAGTTTTGTTTTGGTTTTGGCATGGTTAAGAACTTTCGCAAGGACATGTTTCTCCTCTGACAAACCAGAGGTTGAAACAGACAAGTATCCCTGACAAATTATTCTGTAGTTTTTTTTTTTAACCTGGTGTACTAGCTGAAGTAAACTATCTCTTGAGGTTCCCAGATTCATGTAGAAGTTTTTAGATGATCTTTCAAGTTGTTCAGGCAGATCTCGAACCCCTGGGTTCAGGCAATCCTCTTGCCTCTGCCTCCCAAAGTGCTGGGATTACAGGCATGAGACACTACACCTGGCCTCAGCTTAAAACTTCATGTGTGTATATGCATGCATGTATACACACACATACATAGAGTTAAAAATTCTTTAAATTGGGAGGCCATTAGACTGAGATGGCTTTAGCACCTTGAGTTTTTGCCTAAGCAACTGAAGCCTAATATAAAAAGTAAAACAGCACTTAAAATTAACCAACCAGAAACCATCATCTAATCTCTTATTAGGGGCTTTCCACTTTAACCAGTCAAATATACTTTCTTTGTCTTGCTTCCACAAACACCTCATAAAAATATCCTCCCTTAGCCTAATCTTCCATAATCCCCAAAATGAAAAATCTGACCAAGCATATTAACTGTGCAGATGTTCACACACCCCCACCAAAAATAAAATCTTTAAGTAAACTCTAGTCTGGGAAAACGTACCATGCTCATCTTGTGACTTCTTTTTACCCCCTGGATATTCTTGCATCAGTTGTGGTTTAAGGAACACAGTGGAGGTGTGAAAGATTAGACTGAGGTCACATTTAAAACAGTCTTAAATGCAAAAATTGAAATATAGAAATATTTGGATTTCCAAGTTGTCACTTTTGTGATTCAATAGACTAAAATTCCATGGCAGACATACCTCTAACTGGCAATCGTTATTTTTTTCAAATAGGTTCTTTCATTCACACAATTGAGTAATTCCTATGTGCCTGACACTGGGTTAATGCTTCATGGAATAAAAGAAATGACGAAAGGCACAGTTCTGCCCTTAAGTAACTTATAAGCAAGTCTTGGAAGCATTTCTTGTACACAAATGATTACCATGTAATACAAAAGATAGCAACTGCCAAAGACATTGTGAGAGTTCAGAGAGCTAAAGAAGTTCAAAATAGGAAGCCGTACTTCCAATTTGGAGTATGGGTGACCAACTTTTCTGGTTTGCTGGGGACTAAGGGGTGTCTTGGGATGCAGAGCCTTCAGTGAGAAAACTAGGAGAGTCCTGTGCAAACCGGAGAGTCCTGTGCAAACCAAAGGAGTTGGCTATCTAACAAAGGCAGGGGTACAGAAAGAGTCAGAGAAGGTGCCATACAGGACGACATGTGGAAGCTGAAAAGGACCTTGTAGAATTAAGGATTGGATTGGCTACCTTCATGAAAACATTTAACATAAATACGGCCGGGTTTGGTGCTTAGCCTGTAATCCCAGCACTTTGGGGGGCCAAGTTGAGTGGATTGCCTGAGCCCCTGAGTTCGAGACCAGCCCAGGCAACTTGGCAAGACCACGTCTCTACAATAAATCAAAAATTAGCCGGGTGTGGTAGGGTGCGCCTGTAGTTCCGGCTACTTGGAAGGCTGAGGTGAAAGGATTGCTGGAGCCCAGCAGGTTGACACTGGGGTGGCTGTGAGCCTGCCTGCGCTCCAGCTTGGGCGATGGAGTGAGACTCCATCCTCACTTCTCCACTCCTCAATCGCAGTACTAGCAACTGTGTAGCGAATCTGTTTTTTTGTGTCAAAAGACAAAATTGCAATGTAGTTTAAATATAATTGGCTTTTGTTGTTGTTTGAGTCAGGGTCTTACTCTTGCCCAGGCAGAGTGTGGTAGCACTATCACAGCTCACTGCAACCTTGACATCCTAGGCTCAGACTATCCTTCCACGTCAGCCTCCTAAGTAGGTGAGACTATAGACACGTGCCACCATACCTGGCTAATTTTGTAATTTTTTTTGTAGAGAGGAGATCTCACTATGCTGCCTAGGCTGGACTCAAATTCCTGGGCTGAAGCAATCCTCCCACCTTGGTCTCCCAAAGTGCTAAAATCACAGGCATGAGCCACCACACCCGGCTCTAACGGGCTTATATTTGCAATTCTAGAATTGGGCAACCTGGCTAATTTATCTCATTGTATAAAAAAGAATAGGGTTTCCATTAGGCTAAACAGAGGGGGTTGGCTTTACAGGCAGAAAAGGACTGATGAAAGTAGAAACAGAACAAAAAGCACATAATCATTTCAGTTACCTTCTTTATAGGGTTGAAACGGGAACTTTCTGATCACACTGGCTCAGGTAAACTGGCCTCCTTCTGACTGGTTGCTGTGGATCTCCTGGTTTGTTTGTTTTTTTTAACTGGCCTGTTTCAAAGTTCAGTTTGATTATGTGGCACTTAGCTCAATGACTCCATGCTGGTTTGGCCTGGTCTGTAGGGCCTAGTACATGAGCTCTTGTCCAAAACAATGGCCTCCCATAAATTTTGTTTGACAAGTGTACTTTCTTTTGACTGTCAGTGTGGGTTGAAATCTTTTATTCAGTCATTGGCTTCTATTTTCACTCCCTCATGTGTATCTGATATCATTTTCTAATTTCCAATTACTAAACTTCCCTTCAATGCTGTGTTAAATAAAAATTTTTTGTAATGCCTCCTCTCCAAATACATTGCATTAAAATCGAGCCTAAAGCCAGCCATGGTGACTCATGCCTGGAATCCTAGCACTTTGGGAGGCAGAGGCAAGAAGACTGCCTGAGTCCAGGGGTTCAAGATCAGCTTGGGCAACTTGATGAGTCCTGTCTCTGAATTAAATCAAAAATTAGCTGGACATGGTGATGCACGCCTGTGGGTCCAACTACTTGGAAGGCTGAGGCGGAAGGATCACCTGAGCCTAGCAGGTCAAGCCTGTAGTGGCACTCATGGCCCCTGCACTCCAGCCTGGGTGACAGAGTGAGACTCCAACTTAATAAATAATAAATAAATAAATAAATAAAGAGTCAGTATCTGTGGCAATCATGTCCTTGGGCCAATAGTTAGAAGGAAGGCTGCTCAGAAACATAAAATTGGTCTTCATTGACTACAGAGTCTCATAAGCAA
>CAUYQG010022395.1:0-22282 GCA_963574415.1 Tarsius wallacei
TCTAGGAGTTGGTCTCCTCATTTGTTGTCTTGCAGGGGTTCTCTGAATCTCTTGTGATTGAATTTTAGCATCACTGATTAGATGAGGGAAGCTTTCTTGAATAATTCATGAAAGGCTTGTTCCAGTGTGGTCTTTGTCTCTCTTTCTGTCTCAGGAAGGCCATTTACTCTTAGGTTCGGTCTCTTGAAGTAATCGCTCATCTCTTGAACGTTTAGTTCTGCCTTTTTTAGCTTGTTTTCTGTGTTTTTAAGAGTTTGGATTAGTTCTAATTTTTGGTCCTCAAGCTCTGAGATTCTTTCTTCTGCTTGGGTAATTCTGCTTTCCATGCTTATCAGTTTATTTATTTCATTCACAGTATTCTTTATTACTGTTATCTCACTTATCAGCTCCTTCCTAGTTTCTTCTTGACTCTCCTCAATTCTTTTTAATCTCTCCATTAATGTCTTGATATCGAGATTTGTAGTTTGAGACCAGTCATTCTGGGGGCTCTTCATTGTTTGCATTCCGAAGTCAGTTTTCTCAGTGTCTGCCCTCCCAGGGGTCTGCGAGAGACCCATATTCTTCTTTTGGTTTTTCTTCATTTGTGTAGATTTCTTGCTCTCTCCTCCTTTCCTTTCCCTTCTTTAATTCTGTGTTTCAGGGAAGGCGGGGTTGCATTTGCTTCGCTTGTGCAATCTCCTGTTCTTCCTTATGAGGGTCCTCTGGCTTTGTTCACTTTTAGGTTGGAGTGTGGGCTGCGGGTTGTACTTTTTGCAGTTTTGAGGTTTAATTGAGGGGGAAGCTGTGATTCAGAATCTATATGCTGATTCCAGCATCCACCTACTGGTGTATGAGCCCACTGGAACCTATTTCCCACTGTCTTACAATCTTTCCATGCAGCAAATGTAGGTTTGGTCCCTTGGGAACCGAGGTGGAGGCTGCTGGTAGGTGGGCGTGGCAATGCAAATCTCTGTCTGGAGAATGGCCAAGGTGGCAGTTTCACTTTTGTGGATCCTTTCTCTCTACTCATTTGGGTCCAATCCACTATGATGGACTGTGGTGGCGTGGGAGGCACCAGGGATCAGCTGCACAGCTGGGTGCTGGATTCGGGGCACTACCAGCGGGCTGGGGTGGAGGAGGGGGTCGGGAGTTCCCTCCTCTGGAGCTGAGAGCCTCTGATCAGCACCTCCTCAAGATATGCTGTTCCCTTGCATAAGCATGGGGTCACGCTGAGTGCCTCAGCCAGGGTGGGCCCAGAGCTCCAGAGCTTCAGAGCTCCAAAACTCCAAAGGGCAGGCGGTGAGCAGCGAAAGTAGTCCTGGATCGCTCACAGAGTATTTCAGCCAGAAATGGAATTGGTTTCTCTGAGCAATGGGCACCCAGAGCCTCCCTGGGTGACCGGCGGCTTGGTCTGGGTGAGACAATGTAGCCAGGGAGGGAGCCAAGACCTGAGATTCCTACGTGCGCAGCAGCAGCGGGGAGCTGCAATATCCGGCCCTGCATGGGACCGAGGGTCCCTGGGCCTCGGACCAGTGAGGCTGGCAGTGGGCAGGGGAGTGGGGAAAGGAAAGCAAGAGTCTTTTTGGGAACTCACATTGGGAGAATCTCACAATTCCACCTATGCTGTCGCCATCTTCCCGGAACTCCCCAGAACAAACATTTTTAAAGCTCTTTTCATTTATTTTAATCAAAACTAGAAAGGGTTTATTCATTGTATTAAAACATAAACTAACAAAAGGATTATTTTTATTTGACCCAAAATTTCAGAATATTGAAAATGTTTCTAAATTATTTTTATTTTCAAATATATATTTGTTTTTGAGAACAAAAAATAATACAATGTTTTTATTTACAAAATGTCAAAATAAATTAATAAGGATTGTGAATATAAATTAATCATAATGTTGACTCCAAAAAACATTATTTTTAATGTTTTTTGTTTTCTTTTATTTTTTGAGTTGAAGTCTCACTCTGTTGCCCAGACTGGAGTGCAGTGGGCACTCCCGGCCACTGCAGCCTCGACCTGCTGGGCTCCCGTGATCCTTCCATCTCAGCCTTCCAAGTAGCTGGAACTACAGATGCACGCTACCACGCCCGGCTAATTTTTGATTTATTGTAGAGATGAGGATCTCTCCAAGTTGCCCAGCCGGTCTCGAATCTGCAGGCTCAGGCAATCCACTCACCTCAGCCTCCTAAGGCTTGGGATTACAGGCTGAGCCACCGAGCCCGGCGTGTTTTCAATGTTTAATGATATGTTTTTAAAATTAGATAGGTATCGCACGAGTATTAAATCTACTTGCATTTTATGAGTTTTCTAAACCAAGTAAAATAGGAATCAAAGCATTTCCCAGGTCAATTATAATATTAGCCCCAGTTGTGTCCTAAAGTCCAGGGGTCCCTGTTCCCCACCCGTTTGTCCCCCTGAATACACGAGATATATATTTGTTGTAGGACTGTCCTCCACTCACTGCAAATTGTTTACCTAGTAGAATGACAAGAAGCCTGCCAAGAAACACTCATGACCAATCTTTCCCCGATCACTGACTTTCATGTCTACTACATCTGAAGCATTTTGATGTAAGAGCTTATAATATTAATAAGTTAAGACAATAAAAGATAATAAGCATTTCTCCACTTGTTCCTTTAGCAATGGCTTTGCCAGTTTCAAATGACTCAATTGTAACTGAGTCAACCTTCCTCTGGTTATCAGAATAATCCTTAAATACAACTGAACAAAGGTTTATGTAAACTTTTACAGATTTTTCTCAAGAGGCATATTGTAGGGAGTAAGGACATAAAGATAAATTTTGGCATACAGTTAAGCTTGGAAGAGCTGTGTTTACCTGACAGTCTCCATGCTGGGGTTACCAGTTTGCTGGGGTAACCAGTTTGCTAGGGCTGCCATAATAAAGTACCACAGATTGGATGGCTGAAACAATAGAATATTTTCTACAGTTTTTGAAGGCTAGGAGTCTGAGACCAAGGTGTTGGCAGAATTGAATTCTTCTGAGGCCTTTCTCCTTGGCTTGCAAATGGCCATCTTCTCCCTTTGTCCTCACATGGTCTTCCCTCTGTACAATGTCTGTATCCTAATGTCCTTATCTTAAAAGGATATCATTCATATTGGGTTAGGACATTTTAACTTCATTATTATTTTAAAGGCTGTGTTTCAAATACAGTCACAATCTGAGGTACTGGAGGCTAGGACTTCAACATTTGACTTTGTGGGAAACATAATTCAGCCCATAACACCAACTCTGAATGCCACTATAAACTACTTTGTATAAAGATATTTTCCACGTTTAAAAGTGTTTGTCAAATTTAGACCACTTCAGTTATCAGTCTCACCCTGCAGTTGCTTATGGATGCTGAGTAACTCTGCACCAGCCACCGCAGCTGAACGTCTAACAAATCATTACACCTTCATTCACCAGCCTTGGCTGGGGATGTGCATCCACCATTCTCAACATCAGGCACAGGCTTCCATCTCCCCCTAAACAATGCCAACTCAAGCTGGCACTGAAAGGCAATGGGAAACACTGTCAACAAAGGCAACAGCTGGCAAAAAAGGCAACAGCTGGCAATCACAGATTTGAATAAGTCTCATTGTGTTTCTCTGTGTCACTCTAAGAGTGGACCAGAACCACAGAATAGAAATATTCCTAGGTGACCAAGTATATAAAAGTCAGGAATCTCCTTTTCTCTTTCCCGAGAAAATGAAACACATTTCAAAACCCTACAAAAGGCTTTGATTCCTGTATGTGTTAGGCTGAGCTAAGCTGCTTTAAACCCTGTTACACAGTACTGAGGACTTGAACTATGGGGGATCTGTTATCACATTCATTTCAAATTCTGATAAGCTCTCCAGAAATTTTTAAAAATGTTTTTAGTCCATCTATTTGAGCATTGGGCCTTAGACAGCTCTCCTTTCATATTCAAACTTCAAAGTACAATTTTGAAATAAAGGTTTATCTTCCTGTGGAATTCTGAAACTTTTATACTGTCAGGGATAACGGGGTGGAGGTTTTAGAAATGTGTCCCAGACTCTGCAAGAACTTCCACTTGCATTATATACCCTCCTCCTCAAAGGGTAGCTGGGACTGGTGAAAGTAGGGGTTGTGTACACCCAAATTCTACAATTCTTCGGAGTTCACATATCCCCTGGACACTACTTGAAGTTTACTCTTTTATATTGATCATGAAGGTAGATTTTCTAAATGTTTTATACATTTGTATCAATTTGAAATTTGCGATTCCCTAACAATGAAGTCACTACAGAAAGAACCCGTCTTAGAGTCAGATGTATTTGGAATTGTATTCAAGCTTTGTGTAACCTCAGAATATCACTTAACTACTCTGAACTTCAGCTTCCTGACTTAGAAAATGAGGATACTATGATCTACCAAATAATACTCTGGGTATTAATTAGGTAGGAAAATGGATGCAGCAGTATCATATAAACAATAATGCCCTAAAGAATGAATCAGTGGTCGCATTTTTCTTATCTCTTCGATAACTATGATTGCTGATCAGCAGTCTTCACTGTCCTTGTTATTTTGGAAACACCAGGTGGCTTCATAGCATGAGGCTACTTCATATCCTGACCTTATTTGAAGACTGTTACATAAAGAATACTGAAACATACTGCTTTCCAGAACATACTATAGTCTAACAATTTACATTTTTATTCATCAAGTTAACAATATTTCAAGGCAAATTGATCAGCTACCAACCTTGATAACATCAATTTACTATCATGGATGAAAATCTCAAATGTCTCTTGCTCTTTATCATTAAATATTGAGTGGAAGTGGAGTTTTATTACCTTACTTTACTACCACACGTTTTTATGTGACAGTAAAGCAGCTAAACACACATTAAATAAGTGCTGAGATAACTTGATAATGACCTTTCATAGATGATTTTCTCAAAGAAGGTTAGTGGCAAATATATTGTAATTAGAAAGTAGCCTGACCTAAACAGAAGTAGGAGTAGTTACTTAAATGTTCAGAATATTTCCTGGGTTCCTATTATGTGCCAGGCCCTGGTGCACAGGAGATAAAAAGAAATGAGATAAAGGTCTTATATAGCCTAACCACAAAGTCAGAGACAGAAAACATATTTATAGTATCTGAGACAAATACCTATAGTCAAAGTGTTATGGCAGGACAGGGGCAGAGCAGTGATTTTGTCTGGTAATTAGGACAAGGTTTCTTACTTCCTTTATAATAAGAAAGTTTAAGTGTTTGGCAAGCAGAAAAGAGAAGGCAAGGGTGTTTCTGAGACAGAGAACAGCACGTGAAAAGTCATGGAGGTATGAAAGGGAATGCCAGAATCATGTGCTCAGACAAGTGCAAAAGTGTCCAAGTGACCGAAATGGAAGCTATCAGAAGAGCCAGGTCAAGGTTGCTGAGTCCTGAATGTGAGTCTCACAAGTCTTGTCGAAGCAACCTGACTTTTAACAACACTCAGAGAACTACAGACAATCACGTGTTGCATAAATGATGTTTCAGTCAACAGCAAACCACATATAAGATGGTGGTCCTGTAAGATTATAACAAGACTGAAAACCTATCACCTAGAGTCTTTGTAGCTGTCCTAATGTCATAATGTAATGCGTTATCACATTTGTAGAGATGCTGGTGTAAACAGACCTGTGCTACCAGTTATATAAAAGTCTTGCACATTTAATTATGTACAGTATATAATACTTGATAAGGAAAGTAAATGACTATGTTACTGGTTTATGTATTGACTATACTTTTTATTGTTATTGTAGAGTATACTCCTTCTACTTATACAAAAAAAACCCTGTAAATCAGCCTCAGACAAGTCTTTTGGGGCTATTCTAGAAGAAGGTATTATTATCACAGGAGATGCATGTTATTGCCCCTGAAGACCTTCCAGTGGGGCAAGAAATGGAGGAGAAAGGCAATGACACTGATGATCCTGACCTAGTTTAGGCCTAGGCTCATGTATATATTTGTGTCTTAATTTTTAACTAAAAAGTAAAAATAAATAAAATTTAAAAATAGGAAAAAGCTTATAGTATAAGGATATAAAGGAGGGAAACAATTTTGTACAGCTGTACAATGTGTTTGTGTTTCGAGTTCAGTGTTATTACAAAAGAATTAAACAGTTAAAGATAATTAAAATATTTATAAAGTAAAAAAGTTAAATCAAGCCAAGATTAATTTATTAAAGGAAGAAAAAAATGCTTAAATAAATCCAGTGTAGCCCGAGTGTACAGTGTTTATAAAGTCCAGAGTAGTGTAATATTCTAGGCCTTCACATTCACTCGCTACTCACTCACTGACTTACCCAGAGCAACTTCCAGTCCTGTAAGTTCTATTTGTAATAAGTGCCCTATATAGGCTTACCATTTTTTTCTTTTATGCTATATTTTTCTGTACCTTTTCTATGTTTAGATGTATACATATCTTTATGTTATAAATGCCTATAGTATCAGTAGAGTAGCATGCTGTACAGATTTGCAGCCCGTGAGCAATAGGCCATACCATATGCCTGACTGTGTAGTGGGCTCTACCATCTAGGTGTGTAAGTATACTCCATGATGTTTGCACAGTGACAACGTCAACTAATGATGCATTTCTCAGAATGTAGCTCCACTGGTAAAGCATGCGTGACTGTACATGCTTAAGACTCATATATACTTCAGTACTTCAGTCCTGTCACATGACAGCTACTCCTTCCCGGCAAGTGTGGGACTCAGCTTCAATGGGCAGATGGGGGGGGGGAGTGGTGACAGAAAGAAGATTAGACTAACTGCCTCCTGCTTCGACTGACATAAGTGGTTCTGTGGAGAAAAAAATTATGACCATTCACTGCTGACTAAGTACCATTCCACACTCTGAATCACATGGATTTGTTCTCTGAAATGTTTGTTGAAACTCCACACTGGGCTAGGTACTGTGTGTGCATTTGGCAAGAAAGACATGGTTCCTAAAGACTCCAGGCTTCCAGGGTGGCAGAGAGATCAGGGGTTTAGAAAATAACATAAGGGAATGCATGGTTTTGTAGTCCAGAGATAGCTTAGGGCAAACCTCCCGGAGGAGGGATATTTAAGCCAAGAGTGAAGGGGAGGGCAGGGGGCAGGGGTGGGAGAATATTGTGGTGTTGGAGGATGGTTTCACCCTCTTGGTGCTTCTTAGGCAGGAAACAGCAGCTTGATCTCAAGAAAACAAAAGAAGCAATAAAGCTGAGGCTGAGAGAGCAAAGGGAAAAATGAGGGGAGATACTGGGAAGGGGGCAGAGCCAGACAGTAGGGGAATGTGAACTAGCTGCTCATTCCTAGTCCCTGAGTGGCTTCCATGGCCCAAGCCCAGTGGACATGAGCAAAAGCTCTGCCCACCCAGCTCATGCTTTAGTGGAGGGAGACAGATTGATATGCAAAATCAACATCTAGCAAACCTGATTGTGAGGAGAGTCATGGAGAAACAGGAAGCAGGCCAGGGACAGAGCTGCTTGTTAAGAAATTTGTATGTCACTGTCTATTTTTGCTTAGAAATTGTATGGCTGAATTTGCATTTTAAAAGGATCTCTGAGGGTCTGGCACATAACTGTAATCCCAGCCCTTTGGGAGGCCAAAGCAGGAGGCTCATTTGAGGCCAGAAGTTCTAGACCAGCCTGGGTAACATAGCAAGATTCTGTTTCTAAAACAATTTTTTAAAAACAGTCTGGCACGGTGCACACCTGCAGTCCCAGCTACTGGGGAGGCTGAAGCCAGAAGTTCAAGGCTGCCTTGAACCATAATTGTGCCATTGCACACTCCAACTTGGGCAACAGAGAAATCCGATCTCTAAAAATAAAATAAAATAAAATAATAAAAATTTCTCTGACTATAGGGTAGAGAAACTCTGGAGGGGAACAGAAGGACTTTGGAATGAGGAGCAACAAGGAGTCATGGGGGTGGTTGAAGCTAGGTTCAGGGAAACTTATGGCTTCACTGAGAAACTTCCTCTAAACACCAAGACATCAAGGAAAGAGAAAGGGTAGGATTTAGTGATGGATTCCTTGTAGGAGGTGAAGTAGTGGAACGGGTCAGGGGTGACTCATGGGTTTTTGACCAGAAGGAGTGGGCAGTTTGTGGAAGTATATATTCAGCTAAGAGACCCTGGCAGAAAAAAAATTTTTTTTGGTGAAACTGGGAAAGATGGGGAAGGCTGCTAGGCAGGAGTAAGGGGTTCGGTTGCATTTGAGGGATGAGAGTTAGAGATGCCCAGGGAGTCCATGAGGGAATGTCCAGGAGATGGCATGCCTGGATACCAGGAGTGAGAGCTGGGCTGGGCAGAGCCACAGAGATGTGGGCACCAAGAGTTCAACCTAGGGCAGAGATCCCTTGTTCTAGTTCTTCAGAAAGAGGATATGCATCCAAAAATGCTACAAAGGAAATGCCAGAAATGCCAGTACAGCCTATTCCTCAGCTTCCTAGCACCCATCCCAGCCTTCTCCTGTGTCCCCTCCACACTTCTGACAGCAGACTGCAAAGTGACTAGGAGACACTTAACACAACACCAAGACAACAGAGCCTGTGCTTTTCTAATCTCAATGAGTTTATACTTCATTTCTGCTATGACTTACTCAAAATAATGTCATTTTCTGAGAATAAACGGTTGCAAAAAGATAAGTAATGCAAAAACACATTATAGGTTCTATAGTATCTTTGGGAAAAGAAGACTTAACTGAAATATTTTTCATTTAGATTAAAAATTGCATCATGTAACATGTTAACCATTTATCTCAAATGAAACTCCTTAGATTCACAATCTGCCCCAAAGAAATGCTTAGATCTACTTTTCTAAAAATGTTTCCAAAGATGTCCAACAGATTAGTTTATCAGCAAGAATAATAAATTACCAACTATTGGAATTTATGCATCTCAAATCCTGAATAATTTTATATACATAGTAACCTATATTGCTGACCTCCTTAGATATCATTCTTAGAAACGCCAGGATTCTATCCTAGAATGGAATGTCTGTGTTTTATATACTTAGAAAGGGTCAGACAATGGCAGTCAGAACTAAGGACTACAATGGCAGGTCAGTGATTTCCTCTGTTGGCTAGACACAGATCATCCGCAGAAATAATCCCTCTGCCCTCACTTTTGTTTTCAGACACTTTGGCAACAGCTACAGCTTCAATATAGCCAGCAATGAAATTAAAGACCCAGCTTATAGATAAGGTCACCCAGGCAACATTCCATTTTCTTTGCCACAGGCCTGTGGCTCAGTGAAAACACAGGTGGGGAGCCCAGAGCCAACATCTGTCAGCTTCCACAATGAAGCACTGTTTTTCAAAGGTCGCTCTAGGCAATTCTGAGTTTTCAAAAAAAAAAAATCAAGAAATAGTATTGGAATTTATATGATACTCTGTCACATGCTCACAGACTTCAGAATGTTTACTATCTAACCTTAATATTATGATATATGTTTTTTAAATAATTAAAGCTGAGGCTGATTATTATGTAATAAGGGTCATCTATAATACTGAAAAAGTATAGACCTAGAGTAATAATTTCAAAATATTACCAAAAAAAAACTCCCTTTAAAGAAAAAAAGATATATGCCAACATGTCAAACCGAGAAAGCGTTCCTAACGTACACTTCCTAAAGCAGCACAATGGCCTCTCTGACATGATAGCTTGCTTGCAGACAAAACAACTAATGTGACCACCTCACTAAGTCTGCATACCCTTTGTGCCAGGAGGCACATTTAATGCTCAGTGCTCAAACAGAGCCCCATTTAAAATAAATTGTTTACAGTAACAAGCAAACAAATAGAAAAATAATGGAGAAGGTAAACTAATCTTACACTCTAGGTCTCAGTAGAATTACAGCTAAATGACTTTGGTGGATCTTATCTCTTAGTTTTGAGCAACTCTGTCAGGGTATATCTATATGTTATATACAGCTAACCACCCCACTCAGTTTATGTCCATTGTATCTGGTTCTGTCTTGAAATGAGAGATTCTTATTGTTCATTCACATCCTTAAATCAATCCTAAACCAGGGCTGTAGGCCTGACTCACAGAGGCTGGTTTTTTAGTGAAGCAAAAAGCAAAATGCCCTAGAGTATCAGACACCGGTTCTGAGGCGCTTTGCATCAGTGGACTCACTGAGCACATGTGTAAACAGACATGCTGCACATTCGTACAAGTTGTTACAGAATTTCAGGCCTCCATTTCCCAGACAATAAAATTTAGGAGCTACGTGATGTTATAAATAAGTCAATTGTTTTTTCTTTCAAGTATACTCTGTCAAAAACTGTGATGGACCCAAGATTTGTATTAACTTTCAAGCCTAAAAGTTAGTCTGCTACAGTTTCATGGATGCTGGCAGAAGGCATGAGCTCTGGGTCAGAGACAAAGGACTCAATTACTGACATCACAGCAAATATGTGAGTTTCATGTTCTTGCTAGTTTCTCTTGCCCTCAAAGTCCCACAGGTAAACACAGAGGAATTCAAGTGTATGCTACATGTGAATTCAGTTTGTGTCACAGCTGAAGAATGCTGAGTATAGGAAACCAAATCTTTTATTATGAGCAGTAAGCAATGCTGTCTACCCGTTGCTCCAAAGAAGGACATTGTCTTATACTGGACAGTAAGAAAGCTTGTCCTATGTTCCAAAGTGATACTACCTCTATCTTCTACGGCTGTTCAATAGCCCAGAATGAAGGTCATCAGTGCCTCTACTTAAGATGTGCACAAGTATGAGAGACTCATGGAGAAGTGCACCCCAAAACCCTCTAAACAATTCAGGTATTGTAAATCTCTCTCATTATAACTGAACCTAAGGCAAGATCTGTGATAAGTATAAGGAATGGATTTCCAATTGATTCTCAAAGTCGAATCTTTTAATAGCCCTGTTAAAAATCAACCTTAAAAAAAATAAATCAGAAGCAAGTTTCTTTGAAGATTTCAATTCTAATTGACAGTACAAACCTGAATGCATTTACTCAAGATCAGAAATACAGCTAACTCAATTTCTCAACAGTCATTTGTCTCCAAATATTATATTTAATTCATACCAACTTGTATACTAGCCACTGTTAGTTGCATATCCAGCATTCATTCTCTTGAATTAATTCTCTTGAGTCTCATGTTTTTTATGGCTTCCTTTCTCTTCCTTCCCAGTAGTTCCCCAAATCCTTGGTTTTGTTAAATCATTTCATTCTATACACATTGTGGCTCAGGGATGCCTCATCCCATCCCCAGACCCAAGGCTGACTCTCTCTCTCTCTCTTTTGTAATATTTAGCACATATCCCTTGCCACCACACATACATAGCCTCCTACACATTATCAACATACTATACCAGACTTGTGCATTTGTTACACCTTATGAACCTACAATGACCCATCATTATAACCTGAAGAGCATAGTTTTCATTAGGATTCACCCTTGGTGTTATATATTCTATAGGTTTGCACATATGAATAACGGCTTGCATCCAACAAATCATCTGTGCTCTGCCTACTCAACCCTGCCTCCCCACTTATCTCTGGCAATCCCTGATGTTTTTTACTGTCTCCATAGTTGTGCCTTTTTCAGAATATCGTGTATATTCATAGTGTTATTTAAGGTAGAGATACAATCTGAGAAATATGTTACGCAAATTTGTCACTATGTGAACATCATAGAGTGTACTTAGGCAAACCTAGATGATATAGCCTACTACACACCAAGGCTATATGATACATATAGTCTATTGTTTCTATGTTATAAACTTGTACAGCATGTTACTGAATACTGTAGGCCATTAGAACACAATGGTATGTATTTGTGTATCTAAATATATGTAAATGTAGAAAAGGTAATGTGTTGTACTGGGACATTAGAAAAGCTACAACATTACTAGGTGATAGGAATTTTTCAGTTCCATTATAATCTTATGGGACCACCATTGTATATGGGGTCCATCATTGATTAAAATGTCACTATGTGATATATGACTGCAGTTGAAATCATACAGTATGTAACATTTTCAGATTGGCATCTTTCATTTCTTAATATGCATTTCAATTTCCTCCATGTCTTTAGATAGCTCATTCCTTTTTAACACTGAATATTATATTGTCTGGATGTACCACAGTTTATCCAGTTACCTACAGAAGGACATCTTCATTGCTTACAAGTTTTGGCAACTACAAATAAAGCCACTATAAACACTAGTGTGGAAGTTTTTAGGACATAAGTTTTCAAATTCTTTGAGTAAACGCCAAATTAATGATGGTATGCTAAGAACATGTTTCATCTTGTGAGAAACTGCCAAGCTGTCTTCCAAAGAATCTGTACCATTTTACATACTCACTAGCCATAAACCAAACTTCTAGTACTTCATATCCTCGACAGCATTTGGTGTGCCAGTGTTCTGGATTTTGGCCATTCTAGTAGGTGTGTGGTACAAGGGTGCATCTTCATCACCCCAAATCAGTAATTGTCAACTAGCAAGATCAGCATCACTCAGGAATTTGTTAGAAATGTGAATTCCTGAAAGAAAGAGAGGCAAGATGATGAGGGAACTGGTCAGAGAGTGAGAATCTCTGCAAAAGCAAGTGCCCATAAAGACTGTCTGTGTGAGTGGGTGTGTGCCAGCGGGTGAGTGAAAGTTCATCTGAGGGAAGACTCGGGTTCAAGCACCTGGGGCTCTCCTCTGGAGGTGACTGCAACCCACCACTGCCCTGAGATCAGAGTCCTCAGCATGCAGGATCATCTGCCATTCTCAGGGGTCCCTTGGGAGGAGGCAGCAGAGATCTGCTGCTCCTCAGCATCTGGCACCTGGCCCACACTACCACCTGTGGCAAAAGGCTGGGAGCTAGCAGAAGGAACAATGCAGAAGGCACAACAAGGAAATCTGGAATTGAGCCCTGCTGCCAGTGAGGAGACGCTGACCACCACCATTTTCTCTGTCCCAGAACTGGGCAGAGAGACCTGCGTTACCCTGCCCAGCTCTGTCTAGCCTCCAACCTGAGACCTAGAGGCTATCTCTATACCCTTCTGGGATAGACCATCAGACATGGAAAGATAGATGCTCTCCCCCATGCTGGCCTAGGCGCAGACACGTCTGATCTGAGTGACAGACCTGGCAGCAGTGGCAGCAGCAGACAAGTCGGGGGGCAAACATACATCCCCACCACATAAACAGACTGTAAGGTGGTGGGAAGTGGGTTTCAGGGGGCCCACACACCCCTGTCAACTGATACTGGGATATGCATATAGCCTCTGGACCACAGTTCTCCCTCAATCAAATCTCAAAACTATAAAAAGCACAGTCCCCAACCCCGGTCTGGCTTCAAAATTGAACAAATCCAGAGGATCTACATAAAGAAGAATAGGAGATTGAGCAAACAAAAGTGAAAGGTACCCCCCTATGACTGAACAACAGAATTAAACAATGGAGGAAAACCTTCACAAATGAAGAAGAACCAATGGAAGAACACAGGTCCCATATAGACCCCTGGGAAGTCAACAACTGAGAATACAAACTTCAGAACTCAAACAATGAAGAGCCCCCTGAACAACTGGTCTCAAACCACAAACCCAGATATAAAGATATTAATAGTGAGAATAAATAGAAATGAGGAGAGACAAGAGGAAAGAATGAAGGAGTTGATAACTGAGAAAATGGGAGTAAAGAATACAGTGAATGAAATACATAATAAACTAATAAGCATGGAAAGCAGAATTAACCAAGCAGAAGCAAGAATCTCAGAGTTTGAGGACCATAATATGGAACTAACCCAAACTGTTAAAAACATAGAAAAGAAGCTTTAAAAGACAGAACAAAGCCTTCAAGAGATGAGTGATTATGCCACAAGGCCAAACCTAAGATTAATTGGAATCCCTGAGGCAGACAGAGAGTCAGAGACTACCCTGGAACAAACATTGCAGGAAATTATCCAAGAAAACTTCCCTCATCTCATCAGAGATGTGACCAATCAAACACAAGAGAGTCAGAGAACCCCTGCAAGACATCAAATGAGAGAACCAACTCTTAGACACATAGTAATTTGCTTACACAAAGTAGGAATAAAAGAAAAAAACCTAAAGGCAGCAAGAGAAAAGGTCAGACTATCTACCAGGGAAGACGAATTAAAATAGCAGAAGACTGGCTGGGTTTGGTGGCTCTGCCTGTAATCCCGCGCTTTGGGAGGTGAGGTCAGTGAATTGTCTAAGCCCACGGGTTCGAGACCCACCTAGGCAACTTGGTGAGACCTCATCTCTACAATAAACCAAAAAAATTAGCTGGGCATGGTAGCGCATGCCTGTAGTTCTGGCTACTTCGAAGGCTGAGGCAGAAGGATCGCTGGAGCCCAGCAAGTTGAGGCTGCAGTGGCCGGGAGTGGCCACTGCACTCCAGTCTGGGTGACAGAGTGAGACTCCAACTCAAAAAAAAAAAAAAAAGAATAGCAGAAGACTTATCTTCAGAAACACTTCAGGTTAGAAGAGATTGGAGTCCAATTTTCAAAGTTCTCAATGATAAACAATTTCAAACAAGAATTTCCTACCCAGCTAAGCTAAGTTTCATCAACAATGGAGAATTAAAATCCTTCCTAGACATTCAATCCCTAAGAGTTTACACCACCTCCAGACTAGCTCTAAAAGACACACTTAAGAAAAATATCAAACACAGAAGAAGAAAAAAAAAAAAAGAATAACCACACCCTTTCCAAGAATGCAAGAAAAAGACTGAAAATACACATAAATCAACCCAAAAATCAAAAGAAAGCCAACAAACAAACAAACAACAACAAACAACAAACTCTATAAGAACATCATGACAGGGATGAACTCTCACATCTCAATAATTACCCTGAATGTGAATGGACTAAATGCACCACTGAAAAGACATAGAATGACAAACTGTATAAAAAAAACATGTTGCAACAATATGCCGTCTCCAGGAGACTCATCTCACCAGAAAGGACACTCACAGATTCAAAGTAAGACAATGGAAAACAAATTTTCAAGTGAATGGAACACAAAAGAAAGCAGAAGTTGCAATCTTAATATCAGACAAAACCTCCTTTAAGCTATCAAAAATTTAAAAGATACAGAAGGTCACTACAGAATGATAAAAGGTTCAATCCATCAACAAGAAAATATCCATCATAAACATATATGCACCCAACATGGTCGCACCAACTTTCATAAAGCAACTTCTAGATAAACTACAAAAAGATATTAACTCTAACATTATCATAGCTGGGAACTTAAGTACCCCCACTAATAACCCCTAGACAGATCATTAAGGCAAAAAAATCAACAAGGATATCTGGAACCTCAATCTAATGCTTGACCAAATGGACTTAATAGATACTTATGGAACACTCCACCCAACAACCATGAAATATACATTCTACTCATCACCACAAATATACTTTAAGATCAACCACATCTTCAGCCATAAATCAAGCATAAACACATTTCATAAGATTGAATTACTGCCATATACCTTTCTCAGACCATGGTGGAATAAAAATAAATATCAACACCAAAAAATGTTCCCCAAAACTCACAAAGCCATGGGCACTAAACAGCATGATGCTGAACAACATGGAAATCAAAACAGAAATTAAAAGATTCCTGAAAACAAATGAAAATGAAGAAATATCTTACTAAAATCTCTGGGTTGCCATGAAAGCAGTACTAAGAAAGGAATTCATATCTCTACAGGCACACACGAAGAAAATGGAAACATCACAAGTTAACAGCCTAACAAATTACCTAAGGGATCTGGAAGAGCAAGACCACCAAAACCCTAAATTCATCAAAAGAATCCAGATCACCGTAATAAAAGCCCAAATACAGAACATAGAAGACAGAAATATAATAGAAAAAAAATCAATGAAACAAAAAGCTGGTTCTCTGAAAGGATAAACAAGATTTATGGATTTATGAACCCCAGTCAGAAAGACCAAGAAAGAGAGTGAAAAACTCAAATAAACACAATCATAAATGCAAAAGAGCAAGTCACAATTGACCCCGAAGAAATACAAAAGATTATCAGAGATTACTATGTACACTTGTATGGAAACAAACTCGAAAACCTAAATGAAATGGAGGATTTTGTGATCTCACACAACCCCCCCCCCCCCCCCGGTTGAAACAAGAAGAAATTGAGACCCTAAATCGACCAATAACAACCAAGGAAAGTGACTTTGTCATAAGAAAACTGCCTACCAAAAAAAAAAAAAAAGCCCTGAACCAGGTGGCTTTTCATTAGAATTTTACAAAACATACAAGGAGGAGTTGATATCAATCCTATTGAAAGTCTTTCAGATAATCAATAAAGATGGAACTCTCCCCAAATCATTTTATGAAGCTAACATGACATTGATACCTAAACCAGGTAAAGATCCAACAAAGAAAGAAAACTACAGGCCAATATCCTTGATGAACATAGATGGAAAAATTCTCAACAAGATTCTAGCAAATCAGATCCAATAACACATGCCCAAAATCATCTACCATGAACAAGTAGGCTTCATCCCCAGGATGCAGGGCTGGTTCAATATCTGCAAGACCATAAACCTAATTAAATACATCAACAGATGTAAAAACAAGAACCACATGATTACAACATTAGACACAGAAAAAGCTTTCAATAAAGTCCAGCATCCCTTCTTGATAAACACCCTTGAACACCTAGGCATAGATGGAACATACCTCAAAATAGTAAGGGCCATCTTCAAGAAGCCCACAGCCAATATACTGCTAAAAAGATAAATAATTGGAATCATTTCCCCTGAAAACTGGAATACGACAAGCCTGTCCACTCTCATCCCTCCTGCCTAACATAGTCTTGGAAGTCCTAGCTAGGGCAATCAGACAAAAGAGGGAAATCAGGGGTATCCAAACAGGAAAAGAGGAAGTTAAGTTATCCCTCTTTGTAGACAATATCATCTTATACCTTGAAAACCCAAGAGAATCTGTCAAAAGCCTCCTTGCACTGATAAAGGACTTTGGCAAAGTCTCAGGGTATTAAATAAATGTGTGAAAGACAGTTGCATTCCTATACACCAACAATAAGCAAACAGAAGCCCAAATAAAAAGCACAATCCCATTCACAAAAGCCACAAAAAAGAAAGTAAGAAAGAAAGAAAGAAAGAAAGAAATACTTTGGCATCTTCCTAACCAGAGAAATGAAAGGCCTTTACAACAAAAACCACAAAACACTGCTCAAAGAAATCAAAGATGACACAAACAAATGGAAAAATATTCCATGCTCATGGATAGGAAGAATCAACATTGTTAAGATGGCCACACTATCAAAGGCAATCTACAGATTCAATGCCATACCCATTAAATTACCAGCATCATTCTTCTCAGACCTGAAAACAACAATACAGAAACTCATATGGAAACATAAATAACCATGAATAACCAAAACGATCCTCAGCAAAAGAAACAAAATGGGAGGTATCACACTTCCAGACTTTAAACTTTATTATAAGGCTACAATAATCAAAATAGCCTGGTATTGGTACAAAAACAGGCATATAGAGCAATGGAACAGGAAAAAGATTCTGGAAGCAAAACTTCAATTTCTCAACCAACTCATCTTCAACAAAGCCTTCAACAACTACTGGGGAGAGAAGAACCTATTCAGTAAATGGTGCTGGGAAAACTGACTGACCACATGCTGAAGATTAAAGCAAGGCCCCTACCTATCACCATACACAAAAATCAACTCTAAATGGATAAAAGACCTAAATGTAAAACCTCAAACTATAAGAACCTTAGAAAATGCAGGAGACACCCTTATGGAAATTGGAACTAGCAACCAATTACTGATCAAAACCCAAATGCCCAACCTATAAGAGATAAGATGGACAAGTGGGACCTCATCAAACTGAAAAACTTCTGCAAGAAAAATAAACCATCAAGAGAGTGGGGAAACAGCCCACAGAATGGGAAACAATATTTGCCAACTGTATATCTGACAAAGGCCAACATCTATGATCTACAAGGAACTCAAACGTGCTGAAAGAAAAAAACAGTCCTATTACAAAGTGGACAAAAGATATGAATAGACACTTCTCAAAAGAAGACATATGAGCAGTCAACAGATAAATGAAAAAATACTCAGCCTCATTAATTATCAAAGAAATGCAAATTAAAACCACACTGAGACACCACCCAACTCCAATCAGGCTGGCCATCACCAATAATTCAAAAAACAACACATGCTGGAGAGGATGTGAGGTAAAGGGAACATTTCAACACTGTTGATGAGAGTGTAAACTAATGCAATCTCTGTGGAAAACAGTTTGGCAATTCCTAAAACATCTAAAAATAGACCTTCCATATGACCCCGCAATCCCCCCTCTGGGAATATACCCAGAAGTACTCAAATCACTCTATGAAAAAGATACCTGCACATGCATGTTTATTGCAGCATTATTCACAATAGCAAAAACATGGAACCAACTGTGCTGCCCATTGAAAGAGGACTGGATTTAAAAAATATGGTACGCATACATGATGGAATATTGCGCAGCCATAAAGACGAACAAAATTATGAACTGTGCAGCAACTTGGATGCACAGTTTGTGGATCCAAGTTATAATACTGTATAATATAATAATCTATAATACTGAGTGAGCTATCACAGAAACAAAGAACTGAGTACCACATGTTCTTACTCATAAGTGGACCCTGAACAATTATCATAATACTTTAAGAAAGGGACTGGCAGTAGTGCGAAACTGCTGGGGGGGGAGGGAAGGTACATGTCATCAATAAGGGTACCTGATCTCAAACCAGGTGAAGTGGGGATCAAAGTGAGGCCCCAGCTTTACCTACACAATTACCGTTTGAATACCTAACCCTGAACTGTATCCCACAATCTTAAAAAAAAGTGAATTCCTGAACCAAACCTATTGAATCATAAACTCAGGGGTAGAAGCTAGCAATCTATATCGGTTAACAAGTCCTCCAGGTGATTCTCATAGATTCTCAACACTAAAGTACACTGAAGTTTGAAAATGTCCCCCTTGTTATTATTGGTCCTTAATTGGCCTAAAAGCTGGAAAGAAAGGAGTTATAGTCTATGTCTGGGAAAATATTCTTCTCTCTCCTCTGTTAGATGCCAACAAAGCATGCTTCCCTAGTTGCTTCTAAATATCACCTTATCACCATGAAGAGAACCAGCCTTGGCTTGAAGCAGAGATCTACAAATCTCAATTGAGCAGAGACTTGGAGAGAATCCATGTCCCTGGTAATATTACTGAGCTACCGAATCAACAAACTATGAAGTATGACTTAACTCTGGACTTCCTGTTAACACAAGTTAACATATTTCCTAACTGTTAGCTTATATAGGTGGGCTTATGTTACTTTCAGTCCAAAATATCCTGATTAAAACAATTTATTTGTGATGTTCCTGTCTGTCCTAATGTTTGTAATGACTTTCAGAACTCCTCCCTGCTGCTCTGGGGCTCTCTGTAAGTTTTGATTCATGTAAATATGTGCATGCATTGCAAACTAGTGGAGAACTTTAGAAATCAGAAAACCATGTCCAGGAGGGCAAAGTTCTCATTTGTTTTGCCCTCCACTGTATCCTAAAAGCCTAGGACAGTACCCAACAAATAACAGATCCTCAATAAATATTTGACTGCATTAATAAATGAATGGTCAAATGAAGCAAACCAGAATGAGGTGTGAAAGTCATTTTAATTCAGTTATGCCTACTCAACTTTCATGGTGGTCACATGACGCCTGTCATATTGCCAGACACCGCATCATACAACATCCAAAGGTGAGAAATGACCCTTGTCATCATTAAAAGAAAGGATCCTAACCCAGCAGTCTCCCAGGCCCTGTAGTCTCCTCAAACCTTTTGACCAGAGTATAACTGATAAAATATCTAAGTATAAAAATAAACTTAGTGAACAACAACCTTGCTATCCATCAAGAGAAGAAGGGCTAAATAAATGAGGTTATTCATATTATGGAATAATCAACAGCTACTAATAAGAATGGGTTAAATCATTAGTCAATCTATCCACCCACCTACCACTAGACTCTAGCAACTAGAGAGATTTTTCAGGGAATACTGATGTTAAAACAAGTTGCAGAATAACATGTACAATATAATCCCATGTTGTTAGAATTCATAAAAGAGAAACTGAGGACATTTATTGATATTTATACATCTAGTTGAGCTTAGATAGAGACACTAAAGAATAAACACAAAAGGATGAACAATAATTATCCCTAGGAAAGGGACTGAAAGAAAAAGGAGGGATTCTATTAACATCTTCATCATATACTTCTATAGTTTTTGCCTTCTTTTATAACATCTATGACTTTAGTAATTAAAATAGACCATTAATAAGATATAAATAAAAACAAGTAAAATGCTATTTATGATGAATTCTTGATTCAAATTAGGAGCAATACAGCCTAGCTAAAGAAAAGTGAAATAGCAATATATAGTGATGATATATATTCTAATGATAATTTATTTCTTAAAAAAATATTTAGAAAGGGTTTCCAGTGTCAACTATAAAATGTGCTATAGTCACTTGTCTAGATCTGCAAGAAAGAAATATTGCTATTTGGCCAACAGAAATATTTTACCTGAATAATTATATTACTTATATGACTCATTCTACAAGGGTAGTAGCATGAATGGAAGATCAGCAATTTTGGTATCAAATAGTTCTATTATCTTTCTAATTTTAATAATAGGCATAACCATATTTCCTAATAAAATTTCTTGTATTTATAATTTAAATTTCCTGTATATGCATTATTCATTTTTAAAGTGTTCTATTAACTTACAATTTATTCTAATTGGTAAAGTAATTACCAGTTCTTTATATTCTTAAAATTAATTCATAAAAAATGCTACACAAACAGACATAGTTAACACTTATAAGCTAAAATTGTGACATATTATCAAGCTCTCTTAATCTTTTGTTATTACTACCCATATTTTAGCTCTCATTTATTTTACTTCTTATTTGGTTTTTAAAAGCAAGAGTGGCATTAACCTTACAGATTAAATCGGTAAGTTCTCACCGGAAGTCAAATTCCACAGGATATGTCCCAGTGAGTTGACATCCACGTCAAGGGGCCAAACAAACTGAGAGCTGGTTTGATAAGAGAATGAATCTGTGCCTGCTGAGAGGCAAATGGACAGAAAGAAGCACAGAGGACAGATGAAGTCAAGAAATAATCCATCTGTTTCCCAACACATGATGTTGACTTTGGACATGCTGCATTTGAGGTCCAGGCACGACACATAACATACCTAGTGAATCAAGAATGAACTTTTCCTAAAATGTTCTGAAGACAAAGACTGTCCTGAGACTAGCTGTTTCTGATCTTGGGCCAGGGTCACAGAAAACAGGTAAATCTGGCCTCAGGAGTCCTCAGAGTGGACAATTTTACCTGTGTGCTTCAATTCCTTAGGTCCACAGTATGAGGACCTCATATCCAATTTCATTCAACAAGGGTCCTCTAACTTCCTAAGATCTGTGTGTAAATGAGCACAACAGAAATATCCCGCAGGATACCTCAGCCCTGATTCTTTAACTAAACTTGGCAAAGTTTTATGAATTCTGGACAAACTTAGAGATGTTAGAGTTTAGGACAGAATCCTCCAGAGGCTTAAAAGTGTCAAAAACACTAATCATATTACTATTGATTGCAATACTGTCACAACCACAGAAAACCATGTAAAAATAGCATTCCCAGTTATTCTATTTTCTTTGTCACCCTGCAGCACTGTGACCCTAAATTACTATGCTGTTTTCTATCTTGACAGCACTTGAAAGAGTCAAAACGAAAAGTTCTCCCAAGTTCCTGTGAACATGTGATCATTTTTGGCACTAGTTTAAGGACACATATGTATTTTTTATTCGACTTATAAAGCAAACTGGAACTTCTGTGTGTGTCAAATGAAATCCAACCCATTCAGCTTAAAAGTCCTATTAGAAGATTTTATCATAGCAGCATATATCCTTGGTTGTAACCAAACCTAATTTTGTAATCTGATCAGTATTTAACAGTAAACTTACTTAGAATTCAGGGAACACCAGGTACCAAGTACTCTGCTAACCAGTTTTCATACATTTGCACATATAATTTTCTCAGTAGCATTATGAAGAAGATATTAATAAAAACTGACTAGCCGGGCTCGGTGGCTCAGCCTGTAATCCCGCGCCTTTGGGAGACTGAGGTGAGTGGATTGCCTGAGCCCACGGGTTCGAGACCCGCCTGGGCAAGCGAGACCTCATCTCTACAATAAATCAAAAAATCAGCCGGGC
>CAUYQG010022398.1:0-29657 GCA_963574415.1 Tarsius wallacei
CAAGAACCTGGAAGCAACCATGCTGTCCATCAAAAGAGGACTGGATTTAAAAAATGTGGTACATATACACAATGGAATACTACGCCGCCATAACAAAGAACAAAATCATGAATTTTGCAGCAACCTGGATGGGACTAGAGTCTATAATACTGAGTGACCTCTCACAGAAACAAAGAACTGAGTATCACATGTTCTCACTCATATAGTAGACCTTGATCATCCAACGTATTACCATAAGAAAATGACTGACAGTGGTGGGAAACTAGGGGGGAAGGGGTAGGGTGATGGGATTAATGGTAGTAAATATCTGTCTGGGGATGGGGAGACACCTCTTATCAACAAGGGTGCCTGAACGAAGCATATGTGTATACCTAACCCTTAACTGTACCCCACAATATCATAATAAAAAATATTGAATAAAAAAAAAAAAGAAAACGGTGCTGGGAAAACTGGCTGACCACATGCAGAAGAATGAAACTGGATCCCTACCTATCAGGTCTAAATGAATCAAAGACCTAAACATAAAACCTCAATCTATATGAATCCTAGAAGAAAATGTAGGAAATACCCTTATGCACTTTGGAGTAAGCAACAAATTCTTGAACAAGTCCTCAAAAGCAAATGCCATAAAAGCTATGATAGACAACAGGGACCTCATCAAACTGAAAAGCTTTTGCACAGCAAAAGTAATCATCAAGAGAGTAAAGAGACAACCCACAGAATGGGAAAGAATTATTTGCAAATTTTGTATCTGACAAAGGTCTGACACCCAGGATCTACAAGGAACACAAATAAAGTTAAATGAAATAAACCAACAATCCCATTGAAAAGTGAGCAAAAGTCATAAATAGGCACTTTTCAAAAGAAGACATACAAGAAGCCAACAGACACATGAAAAAATGCTTAACCTCACTAATCATCAGAGAAATGCAAATCAAAACTACAATGAAATATCATCTAACTCTGGTAAGGATGATCATCACTAATAAATCAAAAAACAACAGATAATGGTGTGGTTGTGGAGAAAAGGGAATGCTTCTATACTGTTGGTGGGAGTGCAAGTTAGTTCAATCGCTATGGAAAGCAGCATGGTGATTTCTTAAAAAATAAAAAATAAAAAAAACTAAAGATTGACCTTTCATATGATCCAGCAATCTCTCTCCTGGGAATATACCCGGAGGAACATAAATTGTTCTACAAAAAAGACACTTGCTCACTCATGTTTATTGCCTCACTATTCACAATAGCAAAAACATGGAACCAACCCTGCTGCCCATCGAATGTGGACTAGGCACAAATATGTGGTACATTGTCATAAAGAAAAACAAAATCATGGACTTTGCAGCAAATTGGATGGAGTTGGAGACCATCATACTAAGTGATCTATCACAGAAACAAATAACTGAATACCGCATGTTCTCACTCCTATGTGGGCCCTGGACATTAATCACAGTAGCAAAAGGGAGGGATCCACTAAGGGAGGAAGGGAGGGAGGAGGGCGGAGCGCACATAACAACACAAAGGGTACTTGGTTCATTACCAGGAGGAGTGAGGGCCAGTTATAAGCCCAAACTTTACCTTCATGCTGCCTATTTGTATAGTTAACCCTCACTGGTACCCCATATTCCTATAAGGAAATAAAATTTTTTGAAAATTTAAAAAACTCATCACTAATCATCAGGGAAATGTAACACAAAACCACAATGAGATATTGTCTCATACCTGTTAAATGGCTATTGCAAAAAAGACAAACTAATAGTGTTGGTGAGCATGTGAACCAGAGGAAACCCTCGTACACTGTTGTTGGGAGTGTAAATTAACACAGCCGTTATGTAACACAGTATGGAGGTTATTCAAAAAATAAAATTAACATATGATCCAGCAGTTTCACTCTGGGTATATATCTAACTGATATGAGATCAGTATGTCAAAGAGATATTTGCACTTGAATGCTCTTTACAACATTATTTACAATAGCAGGATAGGAAATCAACCTATGTGTTCATATGAATGGTGTATGAGTGGGTAAAGAAAATATGGTATGTATATGGTATGTGCACGCAATGAAATGCTGGGAGGGCGGGAAGGACAGGAAGAGAGAGGAGAGAGAGAGAGAGAGAGAGAGAGAGAGAGAGAGAGAGATAGAGAGAGAGAACTGACTCTATTGTCTCTTTTTTAAGGGCATTACTCTCATTTAAGAGAATTCCACTCTCATGACCTAATGCCTCCCAAACCACTTCCTCATATCATCACATTGGAGGTTAGGATTTCAACATAAATTTTGGGAGGACATATTCAGTTCGTAATACCAACAAAAAGTTAAAGAAAAAACAGCAAGTCAAATAAATAAGTTTTTTAAAAAAATTAGGGAAAGCAACATTTTTGAAGCATTCATCACTTTGTGTGGATGATATATAGTAGGTAAAAGAGTAGAAGTGTTCAATCTAACTGTGACTCAGCTCTGGAGGGGATTTATGCCTTGTTCAAAAGTTTCTGGGCCACTGAATTGGTAGACATTCCTTGTATCACCAGTGAGTGGGGAGGGGGAAGAGAGAGAGAGAGAAGAGATAAGAGAGAAGGGGCAGCCTGCACTCTCACTTGTTGGCAAGAACACAGGTGTTATCCCTGGGTAGAAAGGATACTGTGGAAGGCAGGGATTACGGCATCTTGTAAGTTTCCTAAAAGAGCAGCTGCACCAGAGTAAGAGAGGTTAGACAGAAAATGGGGTGGATTATTTCCTAAGGCAAGAAAAGAATGATAAATTATTTTTTCAGAGTCACCTTTCTCAGAAAAAAAGCTTCCACGAACCCCTCAGTAATCCAAATATTTGTCCCACAAGATTCTAGTATTTTAATGCCAGTAGCTTAGAGGGAGTCAGAAGCCAGTTAATGTTAGATGAGGAATTGGAAGAGGGGGAAGAAAGAGGGAGAGAGAAGTAGATAACACGCTTGTCAACTAGTCTGGGTAGTTACTCTCCAGAGCAGATATTATCCCCTGCAGAGATAGAGTTAAAGGCCATTTTCTCCACTTGCACCATCCCTTATGGACACACACACACACACACACACACACACACACACACACACACACACACTTCTGCTGGCAAGTCTTCCGAGAAGTTCTGGTAGTGATAACACGAAGTGTAAAAGGAAGAAATAATACTTAATCTCCCTGAATACTCAAAATGAGAGCACTTTGGGTAAGAAGGGAAGATTTTGGTATTGCTATTTATCAGAAGAGACTGATATACAATCAATTGCTCTTCTTTCTCACTCTTTGCCCAGGTAGTTTGCAGAAAGTAAAAAAAGTAGAAACCAATTAGTAATAAATAACTAAATGAACTTGCTCATGCACATTGCATCCCAGAGTTGGCTGCTCATTGCTTGTCACTAAGCCCATAGTTATGCCACCAGAGATTTATTTCCCTTAAATTGTAAAAGTGATTAAAACCTGTCCTATCTATCCTCACAGGTTTGTGAGCAGATGAAAAAAATGTATGTAGTTAGCACTGTAAGTTGTAAAATAATTATATTGCTATAAAATAATAATGACAATGATAAGAATAAATTATGCAGTCACTGTCAAGCAAATCTCTAGTTAAAAGATGCTCTTTATAGATTTTTACAGGAAATTTTTTTTTGGCTGTTTTAACTAATCTATTTTTAGCCACTTTGTCATTTGATGAGAAAGACTCAAAGAGCCAAAGTAAGCAGAGTAAAAATAAAATTCACTAAGAGTGGGTAAAATAACGTTTGATGGATAAGAAATAACTTTCTACAACAGTTTTAAAAACCAAAAAGTAACAAAAACAATAAGCTATTTGATATCTTTCCATTGAAATCAGTTCAACAAAAACAAGTTCTGTATTACCTGACTGCCTGTAGTGCTGATACTTGCTGAAACCAGCAAGTATCTACTTGTAATTAGTATTTCTACTTGTAATGAGTATCATTAAGGAGTCCTTAAACTTCTCCTTTATAACTGCACTTGCTCATTTTTTTGCACTTAATATGTGTTAGGCACCATTTTAAAACCTGTACATGTGCTGTATCTTTTATATACTCACAATGACCCTATGATTGTTATTCTGACTACAGGAAAGAAAACCAAGGCACAGAGGAATTAAACAACTTGTTCATCACACAGCTGTGAATGGCAGAGCTAAGATTCAAACTCAGAAAGTCTGACTTCATGACATATTTTTGACTACTAACTTAAGCTGGAAACTTTTGTGGTCTATCCTCCTGTTTCCAAGCAGAGGCATTTGCAAACTATCCAATGTAGGTGATAATCTGCTTCTAAAACAAAAATTTGTTTCTTCTCATACTCACCTGTTTAAATCCACGCACACACACACGTACACACACACTAGTTATCTGATTGCTTCTAAAATAAAAGTTTGCTTCTTCATGCTCACCTGTTTAAATTCTCTCTCTCTCTCTCTCTCTCTCTCTCTCTTTCTCTCTCACTCACTACCAAACTCTTTTAACTTTGGAAATGATGACTAAGTCTTGGTGCTAAATCCTTCTGGACTGAATTATTTGTTTTTTAACCCTGGATTTATTTTATCTTTAATAATGGCACAGCTGAAAGATTCTGATTTCTATTCATTCAGGGGCACTGGAGTAAGAATTCTGTGCTTCAATTTCTTTTTCCATAAAAAAGATAATTCTATCCACCTCACAGGTGATTTTGAGGATTATATGAGACGCTACATATAAACTCTAAAAACTTGTAAATGGATGGTGTTACTGATGGCTAATTTGTCTTCTATTATCTGTATCATTTCATCTCTCCTTGAAAAATGAGATTTTCTTTGGTCTTTCATCCTCTGTCAATACTCTAGAGCTTAAGTAGTTAACCTAAGTTTCTTGCATAGTAACTTCATCAAAGTAAGAGATAATTTACTTGCAATTGGAGAGAAGTTGGACCAAAGAGACACACATGAGAACTGGAACATTAGCAGTTCTAACTCATACTCTCAGTTCATTTTCTTTAGATTATAGTGGTTACTTGTTTCTGAGCTTTTTCTTTCATTTCATTATTACAACGTTTTCACCTCTATTTAGTAATAAAGAAGGAAAATGTTAAAAACAAAATTAGTTTAACTCTCAATTCAGTAAGATCTTTTACAATCAGTTTTCAGGTTCTTGGTTCTATTTTATATTTAAAGAGTAAAAATCGACAAGAAAACATTTATATAGGTCTTTGTTGTTTAAAACACTCATTATGTTCACAATTCAATCTGATTCCTCTCAATAGTTTGTTTTAAGAGAAATCAAGCAGGAGGATTCAAGGTTCACAGCTAGTTGGAAGATATAGAGTAAAAGGAAGAAAGATTCCCAAAGATGAATACAGAATGCAACTCCCTTTTTACCTGAAGTGTTACTTTTTACTGCTTGATCAGAACTATTCACTAAAGAGTTTCCAACTTTGACTAGATAATTGATAACATACGAAACCCACCTGTGTATCTGTTGCACTGGAAAACACAGTACTAAAAAGACCCATATCTTTTTATCTTAGTTAGCTAGGACTTTAAAAACCAACGTAAGATAGTATTTTAGTTTTTGTAGTCAAGTGGTAGGTAGGAGTGAGCCCCACGCATCTGACGTAAATTCCCTGGATAGAAGAAAATTCTGCAGAAACGAAGCAATTTTTACTATGTGACAGATAATCACCATACTCACATACATTGGACTATTTGCATACATTATTTGGAATTAGCATGTGTAATTGCTTTCTGACATTAGAAATTAACTTGGCTGTTTGCTCTGCTTTTCCATTTGGTACCATTACCAAATATATCACTGGAGTTCACTGTCATTGCGGAGGTATGCTATGGTCTGGGTCTCCCTGAACTCTCAAAGGACACATTATATAACAGAAGTCACCTTAGGATTTTATAATCACCTCTGACCTGTGAAATCCTTACAGAGAGGGAACATTCCATTTTGCTAACATCTGGAGAGATTACAAATCATTGTCGTTATAGTGCATGGCAATAGTCAGGATATAATTAGAGTTTACAATTAATAACTATTCCATGTTGGCTTTACAAAGTTGTAAAATTGTCATCTTACATGGCAACAGCTCACCATCATGTATGTTTTTTGCTGATATATGCAAACAGTGCTCTAGCCGAAAACACTGATGATCCACAAGATGAGGGGGCATGCCATATGGGTTAGTGTCAGTCACAAATAGACTCCATGAGGGTGGTACATCTACACAATTCTGACAAAAGGAAAATGCAGAGATTGAGATGGGGTATTTCCAGGAAAAGCTGCTTGACTGGCCTTCAAGAAACCTAATAGCTTGATATTCTTGTAGAAGTAGAGCATCTTGCTGAGAAGTCTTCAGCTTTGCAGACTCAGAATCTTAAACTTGTCAGTGCAGGTAGGCTGGGTTGATTTAGGGAGACTGATTGATGCAGAATAAGCTCACAAGAGACTAAAGTGTGTGTATAAAAATGAAAAAAACACTGGCTAGTTTTTTGATAAATAAGACTTGGTTTTGTCTCTTCTGGAAAATAATAATCAGAGTTTAGCCTGGTGAGTATGGATTTGTCATAAAAATTAGTTATAAGGCCAGACAACTTATTGTTATAATTGTTTTCTGTGATATCCTTTCTACGAGGACCAGGATATTAGTTAATTGGTTCAAAACACTTCCTTTTGAACAGAGTTTTGTGGGCATTTTTAAAACATGGCCAACCTGATAACTAATGTAAGGTCAAACTTGATAACCAATGTAAGGTCAAACCTTTTAGTATGATTTAGCATCAAATCCCAACTTGGTCTGGAAGTATGTATTTCCATTTAAGGTTATTGTATATCACTGTTATGATGCATCCTGGGTTGATTTTACACTTTATCTTGGAGAAATTATACTTCTTTTCCCTTAAAAACAATTTTAGAAACATCTTATCCCAGTTTCCATGTGAATCCCAGAAATCTTTAGAAATAGTTATAATACACATGAGCAGTTGGAAACGTTGCCATATTCCTACAGGTTCCTAGTAAGCTTATCAGCACGAGTGAGGACCTACAGGTAAGACTTGCAAATATAGGTGAAGAGTTATGAAGATCATAGTGAAGAGTTATGAAGATCGGTTGGATGGAAGCTGGTGAAAGAAGGATTGGAGGTAGGTAGCTGCAGAGTCTCCAGCGTAAAATCTCCAAGTCAAGTTCGATTTGGAAAGCAGAGCCATCATGAGTCCTTACATGAGGAGAAATGAACTCTTAGGTAAGTCCTGGAATATGCATCGGTTGAGTGTCACTCTGTTTTAGCCCTCTTCATGTCCTGAGAACACAGAGATAAAGAACAAGAGGAAACTTCCTGCTGTAGAGTCTGGAGGGGAAGAAAGCAAACAATTATAAAGAATTTGTCAAATAATCGTAAGTGGCAAAGTGCTATAAAATTTTTTTGAGATTCCATGGGAGGGTATCCCAGTGGAATTAGAATCTGTGGGGGATTGGGTTCAGAAGAAACTTTTGGAAATAATGTATTCGTTTTCCTTTCATTATGAATCTGAAATTACTAGCAGGGGATTAGAATGCCCTTAAAGTGAAGTTAAATATTAGTTGCTTATTGTGAGCACAGAAGATCTGAGATCCTTCCTTTTTAAAAGGACATTTTTAGTATCAGTAGCATAAGCCAATGTCCTTGGGCAAACTTTTCAGAGACTCTGAATGTTCAGAGGTATCTGAGTGATAACTGGTCTCCCTGGGATTCCAGACTATATCTAACTTGAGTGTATTGACTCAATGACCCTGTGCATGTCACAAATTCTACACGCCAATTTTGAGACTTCTTTGCTTTGTTACATGTAGGTGTGTGTTCCAATCAGGAATGTGGATGACTGAGCATTAATGAGCTGTGTCTGAGTAAAACGAGGGGGGGCACACAGCAGGTGAGACCCATGTCCTTGGTCTTTAGTCATTCATTCTATAAATTGCTACCCACATCAAAATGTGCAACTGAGACTGAAGTGGGATTCTAGAAAGAGCAGTGTTAACAAACCATTTCCTCTTTGTTCTCCTGGGGTTTGAAATGTCACCAGAGCCTTGAGATGCAATACAGGATTTTAATGTACATTCAGGTGTATGATTCTTTCTATTATCATTCTGATTATTATTATCATTATTCATATCCTATTAGCTTTTCACCTTGAGCTAATGTGACATTTCAGTGCTATGGAAAATCAATGAAGCAAAAATTTCGTTTGCTACCACAAACAATTACTGTTGATTTAAGTACAAAGAATAAGTACCACATGGACAATATGGATAAAGGGATTAAAATGCATACACATACATACCATCCATTATTGAGAATCTTTTAAGTGGTTTTCAAAATTAGTGTTTTCTGCCGGGGAGAAAAGATTCCCTTACTGAATGACCATAACCTGAACTGAAACTTGCTTTCAGTATAATTAGCTGTGTCCTCACTTCTGATAATGATACCAAACTTTGGATTTAATTAGACTCTAATTGCTATTTTAAATTGTCTCCTGCCCCAGACTTTGCTTTCTTTGCCATCTCATTCTATTTTTTTTTCTGTTTTCTATTTTCATGCTAGTATTAAGATCACAACACCTAAGAAGTTGGTCACAAAACTTTTAAGAAACAGGGGGCCCTAACAAAGAAACATGACTTTTTAAAGAAGGTTCTTTTTAACATTGATTTGGCTTGGCAAAGAATGGCTGTTTTAAGCCTAGTTTATGGCAATCTTTTTTTTTTTTGAGTTGGAGTCTCACTCCGTCACCCAGGCTGGAGTGCTGTGGCACGCACGCTCATGGCCACCCCAGTGTCGTCCTGCTGGGCTCCGGCGATCCTTCCGCCTCAACCTTCCAAGTAACCAGAACTATAGATGCATGCTACCACACCTGGCTATTTTTAAATTTTATTGTAGAGAGAAGGTCTCGCCAAGTTTCCCGGGCTGGTCTCGAACCCTTGAGTTCAGGCAATCCACTTGCCTCGGCCTTCCAAAGTGCTGGGATTACAAGCTGAGCCAGAGAACGACTGTTTTTCAAACACATTTTCAGATTATCCGGGGAAACAGCTAGCCCATAATTTCTCGAAGTTAGGCTTGGCCATGTGTCTGAGTCCTGAAAAATGGACTGTGGACAGAAGCGATCCCATCCTACAAAACCTTCAAGAGGATCGACCCCCCACCCGATTTCTTCATCTATCTGCTGGCTGGGTGCTGATGTCCATCCAGGTGACCTTGACGGTAAAGTGCGGTTACCAAGCCTCTGCTGAGTTTCTTCTCTTCAAGTCTCATCTATTGGATTTTCATTATGTGAATAAAAAATAATCTTCTATTGGGCTAAACAGCAGAGATTCACAATTCATCTGTTACAGCAGCTAGCATTACTTTATCTAAAACATTCGGCAATGTCTCCAGTCAGGGTCCTCAAAAAAACAAACAAACCAAAAAAAACAGACCAGACCAGAATGTGTGTGTGTGTGTGTGTGTGTGTGTGTTTGACAAATGATTGGTTTATTCAGTTGTGGAGGCTGGCAAGACCAAAATCCACAGGATGGACCCACAGGCTGGAAATTCTCAGGTAGGAGCTGGTGCTACAAGCTTGAGGCAGAATTTTTTCTTCCTCAAGGAAGCCTCAGTTTTGCTTGTAAAGGCTTTCAACTGATTGGATGAGGCCCTCCCATATAATTGATATAATCTCTTGTATTCAGAGTCAGCTGATTGCAGGTGTAATATGCATCAACAAAATACTTTCACAGAAACACCTAGGTTAGTGTTTAACTGAATAGCTAGAGCCATAGTCTGGTCAAGATAATACATTTCACTTACCATCATAAAGCATTTTTTACATAAATTCAGAAATTTTGTCTCTTGGATATTATATTAGAGCTTTTATTAATGTCATAGAAATGCCTAAACAGAAATTTTTTTCTGTACATCTTTTTTCTATTAGAGAAATCTTGTACATGTATATACCAGGAGTCACTAAATAAAATTAATAGTGGCCAAACAGACACAAGATATATATGAATAAAGATGAACTGAAGAATTAGAATGGTGGGGCCTATGAATAGTCAGATTCTAGAGTATTACAAAATTCTGTAGGGAATTAAAAAAAAACAACTATCTGTGGGTTGGCTGCAGCTGTTTGGTATCCTCTCAATAGTAATGTTTCTTCCCCCTACAAACATTGAAACTATCAGAATCTAATGATCCCCTTGGGATTGGTTACTCAGGAGATCTGCAGCAGCCTTGGACTTGGAAGCACGGAAAGTACAGAGACATAGGAAATAGGCAGAGTCTACTCTCCACATTTTGGAGGGCATAGGATGCAGTGTGAGATGGCGGTAGGTGGCAACATGTATGTGATTTCCATGGCCTCAGTCTTATAAATCGTAAAAGGTAATGATTTCAAATCAAGTACACAAGCTAACAACCATTGTTTGACAACAGTCACAGACTCAAGGTGGGACAGGACTGCCTTCAAATGCCTGCCTGTCCCTCATTGGCTTTGTAGTCTTGAACAAATCACAAAACACTCTGGACTTCCATTAGTTACCTACCAATGAATTCCATGATCTCCAAAGACCCCCGCAGCACTCACATTTGTTGATTCTACGATTTGTCTCCTCTGAAAATAGGTCAATGTTCCTACTCATCTCCTCGTTGTAGCAAAGTATGCAAAAGTCCTTTAGAATTTGGCCGGCTGTGTAATCCCAGCACTTTAGGAGGCGGAGGCAGGAGGATCGCTTAAAGCCAGGAGTTTGAGACCAGTCTGGGCAACATATCAAGAACTCTTTTCTACAAAAAAGTATAAAAAATATTAGCAAGACATGGTGGCATATGACTGTAGTTACAGCTCCTTAAGAGGATGAGGAGGAAGGACCATTTGAGCTCTGGAATTTGAGGCTGTGGTGAGCCACCAGCCTGGGTGACAGAGTGAAAACTCAACTCCAAAAAAAAAAAAAAAATTTCAGCCACTCTTTAAAAATACATATCAGGATTAGTGACAGCATCTGCCAATCTTTACTGAATGCTCTTAAGTTCCTGACACTCCATGAACAATTACATGCAGTCATCAAACATCAAAATGTCCCAATAGGTGCAAAGACTAAAACTAAGATACAGTAGGTTGCTTTTAATTGAGCACACAGCCAACACATGGCACCGCCAGCATTCACAACCAGGTGTCATGACTCTAGGATCTTTGTGCGATCCCAGGCATCCTTGTCAGTCTCTACCCAGGAAGTGTACACAGCAGCCATTGCTGCCTGCACTTTTATCCACCCATCACAGCTCCCTTTGCTACAAAGTGTCCACACCTGCCTCCACTTGTCTCCTTATTTCCCTCCCATTCGCCTGCACATGTCTCATCTGCCTTTGCCATCCGTTAATAATGACAGTCGCGATGACTCCCACGTGCAAATAGCTTTTTGTTTGGGCCAGTTCCTGGTGGCTGATACAAAGTGTGTTAGTTTGTCAAAACAGCAAAGGGGCAGCATATGGGTGGAAGCCAGGGTACAGGCCGGCATTCATTCTTCTCTTTTCCTGAGAACTGTTTGTAGTTGGTTAGGCAATTTAGAGAAAAAGAGAAGATTTGAAATGAAACAGTAAAGTAGAAAAGCAGAGAGATTGCTTTTGAAAGGTGGTTAAATTGCCTGGGTCAGTGTCACCCATGGAAAAACGAATGGCATCTTCCCTCAGAAAGGCTTCTCTCTTTCTTGCAGTAAAAAAGTTCTTTCAGGACCATCAACAGCCCTCTTCTGCCCTCAAAGGGTTACCCCTCCCCTCTCCCCTCCTCGTTTATTATCAGATGCCTGCCCTACTGTGGTTCTGTACTCTTGGAGGGGTGACATCTTCCATTCCCTTTTAGCAAAGGCTTTTACAAATGGACTCTTTGGGCTGGTTCTTTTTATTGCTAAGATCTTCCTAGAACTTTGGTGCTTGCTCCATGGAAAAACTATTATTTGAGAGGTGCACTCTGATTCCAGGTGTAAAGGGTTACAAATAAAACCAAATACCCAGATTTCACAAGTTTTCATGATGATGTTTTTTTTTCAATCCACAATCATCTAAACCTGTACCTCCCTTAATTGCGAGGCATTAGATATCTTTACCAAAATTCTTTCTTCAAATACTTGTGAGAATTCCGGGGAGCTCCCTAGATACTGCAAAAATCTATGCTGATTATTACTACCCACCCACCTCAGGCACACTATGGCTTGTGTATTTCTGTTCCCACAGTCTGGTAGGTTGGACCTTCTTGTCTTTGCATGGACATCAGTTTTCTGTTGCTGCTGTAGCAGATTACTATGGAAATTATGGCTTAGAAGAGCCCTTGTTTACTATCTCTCAATTCTGTAGGTTAGTAGTCAAGCATAGATCTCACTAAACTAAAATCAGATTGTCAGTAGTGCTACATTCTGAAGATTCTGGGGGATGATCCACTTCTTGCTCATTCGGGTTGTTGGCAAATTCAGTACGTTGCTGCTATGACAGAGATTCCCATGTTCTTGCTGGCTATCAGCCAGGGCCTTCTTGGATTCTAGAGGCCACCACACTTCTTGACTCTTGGCCTTCTTCCTCCATCTTCAAAGCCAGCAGTGATGGGCCTTGCTCTGTCTCACATCATATTTTTCTGATCAACTGTTCTACCTTCTTCTTTTACTTTTAAAGTGATTAACTTGGTCCACACAGATCTTCCAGGATAATCCTCTCATCTCAAGGTCCTTAACCTTTATCACATTTGCAAATTTCCTTTTGCTACATATGTAAGGTCACAATATTCACGGATGAAAATGTGGATATCTTTGTGGGGGCCATTATTCCACAACATGGAAAACGTCTTTATATTATTCAGACATCAGCCAAATGTTTCTCTCTAAGAGGGGTCGTCCTTGATCATAGAACACATTGTTTTAGCAATAATGATTGTTACTTGCATTTGTTTTGTTTATTTATTGGTTTTACCAGTTGGTTGTCCATATTTCTAACTAAAATGAAAACTTCTTATACATTATACTGTATAGTATAGTTTTCCATTATCTCAACTTCTTTTTTACTTTTTGCTTTGCTTTACTATTGCATAAGCAAACAAATACAATCTCCCTTTTCCTAGAACAAAATGGAAGTGTTGTTCCAAATATGAAATCAAGATTTTGTTGTTCAAAAATGCAGAAAAAAATACATCCAGCTATAACATCAAAGCCCACTCCCAAATACACACACACACACACACACACACACACACACACACACCCCTAGCCAGAATTTTAAAATATCAGATTAGGATATGTCATCACAGTCACATTTATGGAGTGCCAGAGAGCCTGAGAGCCTGTGCTGGGCACTTTCTCTATATTTTGATATTTCTTTAGCTTACTAGGTAGATATTGTTACCCCTCTGTTATATAGGAGGATATGGTCTTTGATGCATATGTCAGAGGAGAATTTGATATGTCAAAATTTAGGAATTTGATGCCAAAATCAATGCTCTTTTCAGGGTTACTGGCTCCTCTAAATCCTTCACTCTTTCTGCTTTCTTTTAGGTCAATGTATGATCTATTTCTACTTACAAAACTTCTGAAACAAAATATGAAGAGGCTTTTTTCTTCCCCACAACTACCAATTCCACAACTTTTCAGGTATCAAAGGAGTCCTACAATTTGAATCAGTTCTGACACTAACGAACTAGAGTTATCATAGAGCTCACAGTTTAAAGGCTCAGTTCTACCTGACTGGCTCCACCTATAATTCCAATTCCAAGTATTGGGTGCCCAGGGTACCCACACATCTGTCTAACTAGGCTACAGAGTTGGGGATTCCTATGACCTCCTCCTTAGGTTGCTAAATTAAATTTAGACCCAAGCTGCCTCCTTACATACTTGGATTTGACCTAGAGGTTTCTCTGTAGACTTTCACTGCAACCTAGCTGGATGTGCAAACAGATGGTAACTTACCCTGTGCCAGTCACCTAGTTTTGGCCTACCTAAGCCGGCTGACTTACTAATTTTAGCTAAGAAGCAGTAGCTAAGTCAACCCAGGTTCAAATAAGGCAAATGCTGAACTTTAAACAAGATGGCTGTTTCTGTGTTTCACTTCCATTTTCTCTACATCATTTTCCTTTTTCTGTTTATAAAACTTCCACCACATGGCTCACTGGGGCATCTCTGAGCAGTCCCTGGTTTGGAAGTCTGCCCAATGCATGAATCATTTTTGCTTGTTTAAACTCTGTTAAATTTAATTTGCCTTAAATTTTTTATTTTGACAGATGGTGTCAGAAGCAGGATTCAAAGTAGTACTTCTAGTCATCCCCAGGAGCCCCAAGTGACCAAATGAGGTACCCGCTGAGCCCCTTGTATCCTTAGCTGTCTCACAGCAACTGGGGATCATTGATAAGTTTTCTCTTGCATTCCAAAGCTAATGAAAAAGATGAATGGAAGATTGATAGTCTCATTGGAAAAAAAGAAAAACTATTTATTTATTTGTTTATTTAGTTATTTATTGAGTCAGAGTCTCACTCTGTCACCTAGGCCACAGTGCAGTGGTGTGCTCACAGTCCCCGCAACCTTGACCTGCTGGGCTCAGGCGATCCTTCCACTTCAGCCTTCCAAGTAGCTGGAACTATAGGAGTGCTCCACCATGCTCCGATAATTTTTTGATTTATTGTAGAGACGAGGTCTCATCCTGTTGCCCAGGTCTCAAACCCCTGGATTGTTGTTAGTCTTGAACCCCTGAACTCAGGCAATCCTCTCGCCTCTCTGCCTCCCAAGGTGTTGGGATTACAGGTGTGAGCCACTGTACCTGGCTAAGAAAAACTATTTAAAAGCTGACAAATGAGAATACTGATAAAAGCTGTAAGATCTGCTTCTGTGCATCTGTCTATATTTTTGTATGTGTCATATGTAAATGAAAATATTTGGTAAATACAGCTAGTTTTTAAATTGTTGGTAAGAATAGAAATGACTTCAAAATTGTGAGTTAAATACATATAATTCAATACTTGCTTGAATTGACTCTGAGTTTATGTTTTTGGCGGACCATCTGGGTTCTTGGGTAGGTAGCCATTGTGAGGCCTGTGTGCCAGCGGCTACAAAGTAGAATCAAGTCCAACATGGTTCCTTCTTCCCTATCCTAGCTTTGCCTTCTAGATATCGAGAAAGGGGTTGGACCCTCCAAGTATGTCTCCGCAGCTCTATCTCCTGTCCTGAGCTCTTCACTTGGTATGTGAATTCAGAACTCAGAGAGGCCCTGCCCTCATAGCCATCTTGGGTGCCACATGGCTACTTGGGACCCAAAAGTCATGACTGGGGAAGACATTAGGAGGATACCAGTGTCATAGTCTTAAAATTCATGTCAGTAATTTAAAAATCTTAAAAGTCACATTATTTTAATGAAAGGGTAATGCCAAAATGAAATTATTTAATGGAGTCCTCTTAGGCCAAGGACCAGTCATTTTGACACTGCCTAGTTCTGTCATATTCTCTGAATATTTTCTAGCTTGCCCTCTAATCAAGGACAGTATAGGTTTCTCAGAGGTAGTTGTTGCTAATTGTTTTACAACTCCTCCCCAGCTTGTTTTGTACTAATTAACTTTTCTATTCCAAATATTTGCATAAGAAACAAGTTACCTAATCAGTCCTTCCTGACCTTCAGAACACGGGCCCCATCTACATGGCAATAGTCATGTGCCTAACTCACCCATCTGTCTGCTGTTCATCTCCTGACATCAGTACCTGTGTTTACCTGCCCCTTCATGATGTTGTAAAACAGACCACACCACCCTAATGACCTGCCCCATCAAAAGGAAAATTTAAAAGCGTTCAACTTCAAGCAGCCGTTTGCCATTGCATTGCTAAACTCTGGTGTGGCCACATGGCTCTTTGAGTAATGGCCAGGCCCTATATCCTAAGTGTGGCCCCCTCCTCTACCTTGGGGGGTGAATCTCCCCTCTCTCTCTCTCTCTCTAATTTTTAAATAAATTGTATTTTCCAATCTAACTTCTGTGCAATTCTTTGTATCTTTTGTGCTGCACCAGATCACAGACACCTCCCCTCAGGTCTGACCTAACAGTAAAATAAAGTAATAGGTAATCATAAAGTTCTGAGTCCTTCTCAAGTAAAATACTCAAACATGAATTGCTAAACATAAGTTTGCATTTATATACTTTGGCATTTTATTTTAGTCTTTTATAGAGAGACTAAATATACTTTGCTGTCTTTTCTTTTCTTTTTTTTTGAGTCAGAGTCTTCACCCTGTCACCCAAGCTGGAGTGCGGTGGCATACTCACGACCACTACAGTGTCGACCTGCTAGGCTCAGGTGATTCTTCCGACTCAACTTTCCAAGCAGCTGGAACCACAGACACGTACCACCATACCTGGCTAATTTTTTGATTTATTGTAGAGATGAGGTCTCACCATGTTGCTCAGGCTGGTCTCAAACCCCTGAGTACAGACAATCCTCTCTCCTCTGCCTTACAAAGTGCTGGGATAACAGGTGTGAGCCAATACGCCTGGCCTAGATCTTTTAATGAACAAACAAATAAGGAAAAATCTTAAATCTTAAAAAAAAATTACAAAATGGTTTACATCTACAAAAACTGATATGAATTAGTCCAAAAATACTACTTAAGGATTTCACCAGACATTAGGGTTACTAAATTAATACTGTAGTTAATACATGTACCAGAACTACCAGATAAAAGAAAAACAATTTTGCTATAGAATATATGAGGGGGAATTCTTCAAAATGGAATTTATTTATAAAAATTGTGTGCTTATTCTTACACACAATTTTAAACTTCAGTCACTTTCAAAGTACTCTTCATTTGATGCAATACACCTATGGAGATGCTTTTTCCACCACCTAAAACAAATTTCAGCTCGTCAATTTTGGTACCTTTTAGTGCTTCTGCCTTTTTTGTTTCACCTCTTCTATATTGGCAAAATGTTTTCCTGAGGATTTTTATCATCTGGAAAAAAAAAAAAAGTCACCAAGATGATGTCAGGTGAATGAAGGAAATGGAGGAATTTTTTTTTTTTTTGAGTTGGAGTCTCACTCTGTCCCCCAGACTGGAGTGCAGTGGCTGCTCCCAGTCATTGCAGCCTCGACCTGCTGGGTTCCGGTGATCCTTCCGCCTCAGCCTTCCAAGTAGCAGGAATTACAGGCATGCGCTACTATGCCCAGCTGATTTTTTTTATTTATTGTAGAGATGAGGTCTCGCCAAGTTGCCCAGGTGGGTCTCGAACCCGCGGGCTCAGGCAATCCACTCACCTCAGCCTCCCAAAGCGCGGGATTACAGGCTGAGCCACCGAACCCGGCTTTTTTTTTTTTTAAATCAAAGACTGCTGAACACTCAGTGGTGTGGGCAGGTGCACTGTAATGGTTAAACAACCTGTTTGCCACAACTTGGGACGTTTCTTCCATACATTGTGATGCACCCTTCTCAAAACTTCCAGATAAAAACTTCGGTTGACCATTTGATTCAGAAAAACACGTTCCAAGTGTACTACTAGGGGTCTGCTCTCTAAAAGATAATTCTGTTTTTTGGGGGGGTCCTTCCCCCCATATAAACAAAAGCAAGATATGCTTTTGGTAAGAAAAGTTATAAAGGCATAAAATTGTGTCTAGTATAAAGTTACTTGAAGTTTGTTTTAAAATAAAGGAATAAAAACAGAGATAAAATTAAAATATAGATAGGCAAAAATAAATAATTAAAAAAAAGTATAAGTCATTATTAACAGTTTATAGAAATGTGGTGTAGTCTAAAGCTGTGATTGGGTGAATTTGTTTATAAGGTTTTATATTTAGTATTGATAATACACTAATGCAAAAGTTCGATTCTGGTTTTTTCTTTTGAACAAAAATTTTGTGTAGCACTGATAGTGACATTTTTTGCTCACTTTTTGAGTAAACTTTAAAAAATAGAGAGAAGAGAGGAGAGACAGATTTTGTCTAATGTAGTCTTTCTCGGGTCTTTTGATTGGAAAATGAAGAGTCTTCTCTATCAAAGAATAAAGATTTTGCTTTTTAAAATTTTTTTATTATTGCTTTAGATAAATGAATGGTTATCATTTTACAGTGACCTGAAATCCTATTTTGGTCAAGTGTTTTCAATCTTTGACATATTTCACAGGCTTCCCAAATCATATTTCAACTTCAATATTAAGACTGTTTTTGAACCTCTAACTTTGAAATGCTACAGAAGACCCCTGCAGCATTCAAAAGCGAGATAAACAGAATTATCAGACGTACCAAATTATATGGGAGGTATTGACAAATAAGAAACAATGTTTAAGCCGGGCTCGGTGGCTCAGCCTGTAATCCCGCGCCTTGGGAGGCTGAGGTGAGTGGATTGCCTGAGCCCGCGGGTTCGAGACCCACCTGGGCAACATGGCGAGACCTCATCTCTACAATAAATCAAAAATTAGCCAGATGTGGTAGCGCACGCCTGTAGTTTCAGCTACTTGGAAGGCTGAGGCCACTGCACTACAGTCTGGGAGACAGAGTGAGACTCCAACTCAAAAAAAAAAAAAACAATGTTTAACCTTTGAGTTATATATTAATGCATATGTTGTTAATATATGTTTTAAAATTATATGGGATTACTAAAATTCTGATATGTCTGGGTATATGCTATCACTTATAATTATGGTTATATTAAATTATTGTAGGCCACAGACATAACCAAATTTCTTTGTCAATTTTTTCTGTAAACATGACCATTTTAAGTCATTTCCACAGCTAATTGCTTAATTCTGACGCAGTTTTAAAAAACTTTAGAAGCAAGCAAAATCCCAGAGTATTATGTTTTCTAAGAGGCTCATGAAAATGATGGAAAGAACCCTGACAAGCAGTCTCAGATACAGGTTTCTGATAACTTTAGGAACCTATAACTTGGAATAGGTAAGAATTCCCAGAACTCTAATGAGATTGACTGGTTTATAAAACTGTTAAGTCAAGCAGGACAAAAATTAATTGAATACCAAGAAAATACTTTGCCAGATTTTTATGCTGAATTAGCCAGTACTGAAATTGTTTAGATTTGCAATTTGAATGAACTTTATGGTCCAAGTCAAATTACCTATGATGACCCATGTAATAAACAATGCTGTGTATCTAAATTGGAGAAACAAAATTGGCATTTAAGAGGTGATAAGTCTAATCTTAAGTGTAGACTCATGAAGACCCTGGACAACCACCTGATTCTTCCTAAGTCCTTATAGCATCCATTATTAAAAGTTTTGCATTCCATGGCCATCACAGAAGAGATTAAATGATCCAAATTAAATATATACATATATGTACACACACACAAATATATATATATATACACACACACACATGCATATATATATATTCCAAATTGCTAAATTAGCTTATGGCCAATATTTGGTTTGTCAAACCCACATTTCTTGGAAGGTGATCTAAACATCAGGTACATATCTGCTACCTGATGGGACTTCTAATGTTTATAGAAGAATTTTATTCTATTGTTATTTTCAGTGCATGTTTTCTGGCTGTATAAAAAACTTTCTAATGCAGAAAGGCTGATGTTATCACAGTAGCTCAGTTTATTAGGAAATATAGTTAGGAAATATAGTTTTCTTATGAAACATTCCTGGATAAATCTTCAGGGATAGAGGTACTAGTTTCACTGGACAACTTGTATAAAAGTTCAATAAGGTATTACAGATACAGTAGCATTAGGCATAACTAACTAAATTGACTGGATTACCTTGGTCAAAGGTATTTTAGATTGATGACAATCAAATCCACTGCCAGAGGAAAACATAAGTTGACCTCTTATGAAATAGTCACTGGAATACCTATGTGCCTAATCATTGAGCTTCATGTATCTTCTGCTACTAAATTCTAATGTGAATATATGTTGCAAGGCTTCAAGGAATTATGCCAAAGTGTATTTTGACCAGGCAAAGAAAGCTTTTTATGGTTCACCGATGACAATCAAACCCTCCACAATCTAGAACTTGGAGGGTGTCTTCTGAAAAAGATTGCCTTTGCCATCCACACTGTAATCAAACTTCAGGACTTTCTCGTGGGTTCAGAATCTCACAACTCAGAAGGGCCCCTCTAAACTTTCTGAATTGTACACCCACAGGAGACCCTAAGGTAAAGAAACCCAGGGCAGTTTCTCCCCAGGAGCAGATGGCATCCTGGGCATGGACAGTTTTTCCCCCAAGATCAAGGATCAAGACTTCTGCTATCTTGATACTTTTATCGCTCAATTTTTTCTTGATTATAGCTCCATGAACAATAGGACAGAAAATGAAGTTTCTCTTGTATGCACTTATGAGGTTCATTTATTTTATTTTATTTTTTTGAGTCACACTCTCGCTCTCTCACCCAGGCTGGAGTGCAGTGCCATGCTCCCGGCAACTGCAGCCTCAACCTTCTGGGCTCTGGCAATCCTTCCACCTCAGCCTTCCAAGTAGCTGGAACTACAAGTGGGTGCCACCACACTTGGCTAATTTTTTTGATGTTTTGTAGAGACAAGGTCTCTCAAAGTTGCCCAGGTTGTTCTCAGACTCCTGGGTTCAGGCAATCCCCTCACCTCCACCTCTCAAAGTGCTGGGATTACAGGCATGAGCCACCCCGCTGGTCGAGGAGCATTTTTATTTGTAGAGAATTTCACAGCAACTTTATACATGGGCAACTGTATGACTTGATATATGGAGGACAAAGGGCAAATGTGGGTGAGACATTTGAATGGTATCTTTGTAGTTTCTTAAGCAGTCAAAACCAGAATATTAGTTCACTCTTCTTAACTTAAATCATACAGGTTTTTTTTTTGAGTCTGAATCTCACTCTGTCACTCAGGCTAGAGTGTAGTGGCACGCTCATGGTTACTGCAGACTCTACTTGCTGGGCTCTTGTGATTCTTCCACCTCAGCCTTCCAAGAAGCTGGAACTGCAGTTAGCATGTGCTACCTGGCTAATTTTTTATTTATTGTATAGACCAGGTCTCCTCGTGTTGCCCAGGCTGGTCTCAAACCCCTGAACTCAAGCAATCCTCTCGTCTCCGCCTCCCAAAGTGCTGGATTATTTATCAGTGTGAGCCACTGTGCTTGGCCCTACATGATTTGTTAAAGAGAACAGGAGACCTGAACTCTTCTAGATGGGCATCAATTTTTAGGTATCTTTTTCATGGTTTGGAGTAGATGAGACAATAATTAGAGATTTGGTTCTCATAATAGGCTCTATAGCAGGTGGCACTGAAAAGGCTATGGTTACCCAGCAGACTTTAAATTCTCTTGCAAAAGTTGTGCTAAGTAATAGAATTGCTCTAGGTTATTTATTGGTCAAAAAAGTATCTGTGCATTTGCTGACACTTCCAATTGCCCATTGATGAATACATCAGGTGTTATAGAGATTCGCTGTTGGGGATTGGCAAACAAACTGCTTGGTTGAAATAGGTAGACTCATGATCTTGCTCATACTTTTTGTCTATTTCATTTTTAGTTGGTTTGGTTGAGACAGACCCTGACTAAGGAATAAGCTCCAAACTCTTGATATTATCTTCCTGTTAATCATAATAGTAGCCTTCCTGGTACACTGTTTTCCCTCCAGAGTTTTAAATGTTTGCATACAGCCATCTGTAAAACATCAAATGATCTCTCTTCAACTGGAAAGGCAAGAACTCAAAGAAGTGTGTGATCATGAGGACATCATAACCTATGAACTACTGAGACTAGAAATCCAAAGTAATGGTAACTGAGAGTGGTGCTAAGGCCCTAAGTTTTAGACACACCATCACTTAAATGAGAACCTGACCAAAGGGGAAGGGGATTTTTAAGCAAATTTATGGGAGGTCATTGTTTTAGAGTTTGTGCACTAGGCCTCAATAGACCCAACCAAACCAGAATAGAGTCATGCTAAATGTGACAGAATCAAACTAAAACTAAGAAAGCAGATGTGTCCTAAAGCAGAAAAAGTTTTGCTTTTCTCTTGTAAACTGAAGATTCCAGCAAAATAAGTTTTCCTCTCATCTAATCCTTACCAAAAAATTACCTAAAGTCCTTGTTTCTACCTTACACAACTCACTGTTCCGTGTCCCAGTGGGACCTGAAACCAAATAAGTCCATTTGCAATGATGACAGAGTGAGATCAATGCATAAAGTTTGGGTCTGTCTCTCAAAAATTGAGAGGATGGCAAAAAGGAGGGAACTGTTAAATTAAGTTTAGCCCAATACTGCCTCCTTACACATTTTGAGTTCAACCTAGAGGTTTCTCTGTCAACTTTCACTGTAACCTAGCAGGATGTATAAACAGACTATAACCTATACTTGTGGCAATCACCCACTTTCAGCCAACCTAAGGCGGCCAACTATTCAAACCAGGTTCAGATAAGGCAAACATTGAGCTGTAGGCAATACAGCTGTTTCTGTACCCTCGCTTCTGTTTTCTGTGCATCACTCTTCTTTTTCTGTACCTAAATCTTCTTCCACCAGGTGCCACACTGGAACCTGTCTGAGCCTACTCTGGTTCAGAAGGCTGCATGATATATGAATCATCCTCACTCAATTAAACTCTGTTAAGTTTAATTTGTCTTAAGTTTTTTCTCTTAATAGTTTTAATAACTTGCTGTAGTGGCTCACAAAACTCAGGAAAACACTTTACTTACTATTGTTGATTTATGATAAAGACTGTTATAAATTTGCGATACAAATGAACAGCCAGATGAAGAGATACATACGGAGTGTTTCAAAAGGATCCTGCGCTTAGAAGCTGCTTTGTGGGGCACAGGTGTTGGGAGAATCACCCTCCCAGCATATATTGACCAACCCTGAAACTCTCTGAATGCTGTCATTTAGGGTTTTATGAAAATTCCATTATGTAGGCATAATTGAGTTAACCACTGGCCACTGATGATTGAACTCAATCTCCAGCCTCCTTCCCCTCCTGGAGGTCAGGGTGGGGCTGAAATTTCCAACCCTCTAATCCAACCCCCAGGCCACTGATCGGTTCATGGCCTGTTAGGAACTGGGCTGCACAGAAGTCTGTGTGTGGTGGGCAAGCGAGCAAAGCTCCATCTGTATTTACAGCCACTTCCCATCATTCATATTACTTCCTGAGCTCTGTGTTCTGTCAGATTAGTGGCGACATTAGATTCTCTTAGGAGTGCGAACCCTATTGTGAACTACACATGCAAGGGACCTAGGTTGCATAACCCTTATGAGCATCTAATGCCTGGTGATCTCAGCTGAGGCGGGGATGCTAACACTGGTTGAAAATGTGGATTAACATTAGCAGTAAGGCTTGACTGCACAGAGACCATAATAAAGCAATTGCTTGCAGACTGATATCAAAAACCTATCAGTGAGTGGTCAGTGAGTTGAGGTGCTTCAATGTGTGGCGCATCTGGTGGCAGGATATAGGTCAGAATCCAACATTTATTTTAGCTCGTGTGTGACCCTCCCATTATTTTATTTACCACTTCTGTCCACATCTCTTTTTTAAAAAAGTTGCGCTGTATAATTATTTCATTATATATTACAATGTGATAGTAATAGAAATAAAGTGCACAATAAACGCTAGGCACTTGAATCATCTCGAAACCATCCCTACCCGCCCCTCTCACTCCCAGTTTATGGAAAAATCATATTCCATGAAACTGGCCCCCAATACCAAAAAGGCTGGGGGTTGCTACCCTAATCACACAGTCTGTTCCCTGACAATCAGTCCCCAATCAAGAAACTATTTAGGGCCCCAACAAAAATCACCTCCTTAGCATAAACTCAGGTATGGTCAAAATAAGTTTATTAATAACATAAGATGCTCCTATCACCTCTACTACTTAGAAAATTGCAAAGGTTTTAGGAGCTCCGTGTAAAGAACTGGAGATGAAGATCAAATATATATTTCTTATTATATCACAACACCACGGTCCTCAAACATCTTCTTCATACCTGTACACATATTGCCCTTACACTGCTCATGAGAGTACCTTTCTCTAGGTCTTTCCTTTTAGATAAAAACAGATGGCCTCTGATTTATGGTGGTTTGACTTACTATTTCTTCACTTTATGATGGTTTGGGAACGATGCCTGTTAAGTAAAAACTTTGCATTGAGCACCCATGCAACCATTCTGTTGATCGATTTTAGAACAGTATTCAGCATATTACATAAGCTATTATATAAATTATTATAAAATAAACCTTTTGCTAGGTGACTTTACCCACCTGTAGGCTAGTGTAAGTGTTCTGAGCATGTTTAACGTAGACTAGTATAAGCTATGATGTTTGTAAATTGGATGTATTAAATGAATTTTTTAACTTACAAATAGCTTCAACTTATGAGTTTATCAGAATGTCACCCCATTGTAAGTCAAGGAGCATCTGCACTCTAGTAATGCTCAATAATGTCTATTTTTCTTATCTCCAGTTACTGTTTTCTTTAAAAACTTGATCTCACCAAAGAATCTCTGGAATGAATGCCAACTACAAAGCACTGTAGCATAGTGAGGGAAATATAGAACTTGAATTCACCTCCTGACTCCACAAATTTTTATAGTAAGATTTTTGGCTAGGTATGTTTCAGTAAGACCCTAGGTAAAGGGAGTTTCTTTCTGAAACTTGCATTCACTAAGCCTCTATTATGAGCTTTGAACTGTGTCTAACATACCATTCAAGTCATCTCATGTTGATTCATTAACATTCTCTGAGGGTCTGCTTTTTTATCTTTAGAATAGGATTGAAAATTATAGTGTCTTCCTCACTGGTGATAGACAGATGAGGTGCCACAAATATGAACAGAATTTCTAAACTCAAATCCAAGTTTAGTTGGATTCAATTGTTAAATTCAAAGTTAAAAGACAAAAAATATTATTAACCTGGTTTATGAAACAAGGACGTTTAGATCTTGCATAACTGGACATCTGAAGGCTCCAGACATGAATAGAATAGGGATTTTAGAATGTCATCAAAGATCAGGATTATTATTGTCTGTACAATATTCTATCTTAGTATTGGCCTGATCTAATTCTGGTTTCCTTTATGATGTTACAATAATTTGCAGAAAAAATTGTGACCAAAGGATTCTTTTCTTTGTGTCTGTCCAGGTAGAAAAGGAGACATCTCTCTACCAGGAGTGTTTGTTCCCCCCAGTAAAGGCAGACAAGCTGCTAATATGATTGACTAGAGTCTGAGACATTTGTCACTTCGTTTTAATGATGAGTTACTTTACTTTTTCATAGGTAGGAAATCTGACAGAGAACAGATCAAATCTCATCTTTTATTTATTTGTTTTAATTTCTGCCTCAATTTTGTGTTAGATGATCTTTATGATGACCGCGAAGTTTCTTCCTGTGTTTGAATGCATGTTCCTTACAATGTATCTTTGCTGTTCCTCCCATTAAAAGGTAAAATTTATTTCTCCATCCTTGGGCTTGCCTTGGAGGTTTCTTCAACCAACAAACTGCAGTAGAAGGAATGTCTGGCTTTTGAGCATTATTCTTAAAAGGCATTGTAGCTTCTGTTCTTGCCTGGCTACCTTGAGACTATTATGTAAAATAGCCTGAGCTAACCTCCTTCAAGATGAAGCATCACATGTAATGAGAGGACAAGCCAGCAACTAACATGCACAAATAAATACATGACTGCTATTTCCAGCTACTATGTTTGAAGTGGTTTATTATGCAAAAACAGGTAACTGATATATAATCTGTGAGTCTGGTTATAAGAAAGAGAGATTGCTAATATGCATACCTATATTAAAATATAAAGTATATGAAACTTAATATGTTTGCCTATATTTTTAAAAAGAAATAAACAATAATGGTTTTTTTAAATGTTTCTTTACAAAAATAGAAAATAAATAGAGCTTAGGGCATGAAGATTTCTTTAATTTCTTGTTTCGGAGGTGGAATTGTGCCAATATTATACATAAATATACAACAAAATAAAAATTTTAAAAGCAGTTGTAAAAATCAAAACTAAAAATGAATGAACTTTGATTTATACCCAAAGTAACTTAAAAGTATAGTGATTTGAATGCATATCTCTTGAGAAAAGAATACTTGCAAAAAGACCAAAAACAATAAATAAATTTAAAAACAAAAACAAAAAAAAACCCTTAGACTTGGTACTGAAAGAAAAATAACTATTCTCATCCACCATTTGGGCACACTATCCCTCTTCCATCTTTATATTTTAAACTCATTTTACAAATAATTTACAGAAATAAGAATAACATGATAGTAGAGAATCACATTATTAAAAATTTTAAATAAAGATTTACATAGCATAAACTACTTTGTATTAAGTAAATGTTGGCACACAAGCATCATGAACAATATGAGAATGCTGTCATATGACCTTTTACCAAGACGAGATGGCTCAAATCCTAGTCACAAAACAATAAATGAAGCACTGTCTAATGATTGCTATTCTTTTTTATTTTTGTTTTTTTACTTTATTTTATTATAGAGATATGGGGTACAAGTCGGGATTAGGTATACATGAAATCTACTTGCAGGTGAAGTTTGGGCCTCCAACTGGTCTTCACTTCCCCTGGTTAGGACCAGTTCCTCTTGTGTTATTACATGTTCCCCCCACCAAGGTAGTGTCCTGCAACTGCCGATCCCTCCCTTGTGTTATCGTGATTATTGTTTGGGTCCCACTTATGAGTGGGAGTATGTGGTATTCGTTTTTTTTTTCTGTGATTGATCACTAAGTATGATTGTCTTCAGGTCCATCCAATTGGCTGTGAAATTCATGATTTTGTCTTTCTTTCTGACTGTGTAATATTCCATTGTGTATTTGTACTACTTCTTCTTTGTCCAGTCTACTTTCAATGAACAGTAGAGTTGGTTCCATGTTTTTGTTATTGTGGATAGTGTGGCAACAAATGTGAGTGTGCACAGTCCCATTCACAATAACCACAAAAAGAAAAAAAAGTGAAGTACCTTGGTGTCTACCCAACCAAAAAAGTGAAAGACCTTTACAATGAGAACTACAAAACACTGCTCAAAGAAATCAAAGATGACATAAATGAATGGAAAAACATTCCATACTCATGGATTGGAAGAATGAATATTGTCAAGATGTCCATCCTACTCAAGGCAATCTATAGAGTCAATGCAATACCAATTAAATTACCCACATCATTCTTCTCAGACCTGGAAATGACAATACAGAAATTCATATGGAAACAAAAAAGAGCACCAATAGCCAAAACAATACTCGGGAAAAGGAACAAAGAGGGAGGTATCATGCTTCCAGACTTTAAACTCTACTATAAGACTACAGTAATCAAAACAGCCTAATACTGGTACAAGAACAGTTATATGGATGAACAGGACAGAGATTCCCATAGCAAAAACTCGATCTCTCAACCAATGCATCTTTTTTACCTTTAGAAATATAATGGTTACTCATCAATTCTTGAGATTGAGAAATTTATCTAGAATATTATAATCTGAAAATTCAGTGTCTAAAATTTCACTTATGAAATCAATTTCACTATTATAATTAGACTCTACAGTGCAACTGTTTCTTTGCATTCATCTTACTTATTTAATACTTGTGAAATATTATTCTTTATCAATTTTATTTTCTCCACCATTTGGGGAAAAATTATTATTTTCATTATTATGAGAAAAAAGTATTCCCAACTGTGTTTATTGAAAGCCAAAAGCAGACTATACAAATGAGTCCTCTAGTCTTCTTTTAAAATGTCTTAAGCAATCATTAAGAAAACTGAAGGATGATATAATATCAAAGATTTATTCATTGTTGCATCACGTTTCTAGTAATTTCCATCATGTTTCAGTTTTTTATTGCATAATTGAGCGAAATTGATGATCGATGTAATGATAAAATAATTACTAAGATAATAAAATGGCAAAATATTTTAAGATATAAGAAAATTACAATCACTAGGATTGATCAATATAATTTAACATTAAAAATAAGGTCAATGGGCTCTAACAATATATCTTAGATTTATAAAAAATTTCAATGGATATACCTAGTAACCGTAACATAAAGTGAGCTTTATTTTATTTCTTTAAAGTAAAATTTCTCTCTCTTTGCTCCTTAGTAGATTACTTCAAGGAACCTATTGATTAAATGAACCCCTAGATAAGCAATAAACATGCAAACTGTTATTCCTCCACTTAACACCTATGTTTTCCTTTGTTTACAATTAAATATATTTTACAAAGAAGAGATTTGACAAAGATAAAAATAGGCTAAGAATTTGATTGGATCCAAACACCTAGCAAAGGATTTTTTATTAGGCTGTGTATCTGTCTTCAAATCAGAATAACTTCATGTGAAGCAATGCAAAACGGTAACGTTGAAATGTTCTATTTGAAGTACTTCCATTATTTGTCTCTTTAAAAAATGTAACTTTCACCCTTATTAGGAAGGTGAACTAGAAACTCAACATCCCCTTCTGTTTTATTCAACCACTAAAGTAGTGCAACATGCATTTACTACTGGCAGACTCAGTTATGTGTGGCTAATTAGGAAAAGCAATTATTTATTTTTCTTCGTTAAAAAAAAGCACATACATATGTGAATAGCCTCCTGGAGAGTTTCTAAGACATTTTTTTAAATGAGAATGGGTAGAGTTCAATTTCTTAGAGCAGCTATTCTAGATTGGTTTCATGTTTAAGGGAACGAGTTGATTGAACGCAAGTGGAGAACTGAATATCTCTAGTTCCAACAGTCATTATGGACATATTGGAGTAGAAATCTTGGTAAATTAGATATGAAGCTAAAACCACTTAAAATGAATTCTAATCCCATTCAACGTAGAAAGACCACTCACGATGAGCCAGGACCCAACGCAGAGAAAACCATTAAACAAAAATCTCTTTCGTTAAGAGATTACTTCTCAATGGGGGGGAAAGAGACATTTAGAAAATAAAAAATCTTTTGTGTATGGGGATAGATAGGGGTCCTTCTTCATACATAAAAATTAACTCCAAATGGATCAGAGACCTAAATGTTAAACCTCAAACCATAAGAACCCTTGAAAACGAAGGACATACCCTCATGGAAATTGTAACTGGCATCCAATTCCTGAACAGAACCCAAAATCCACAGCCCATAAGAGATAAGATAGACAAGTGGGACCTCATCAAACTAACAAGCTTCTGCAAAGCCAAGGAAACCATCAAGAGAGCAGGGAGACAGCTTACAGATTGGGAAAAAGTATTTGCCACTCCAGGTCTGACAAATGCTTAACAACTTGGATCTACAAGGAACTCAAACGGGTGGAAAAAAAGAAAAAAACAAACAACCCCATTATAAAATGGGCAAAAGATATGAACAGATACTTCTCAAAGGAAGACATCCAAGCAGCCAACAGACACATGAAGAAGTGTTCAACCTCACTAATCATCAGGGAAATGCAAATCAAATCCACTCTGAGATACCACCTAACTCCAGTCAGAATGGCAATTATCAATAACTCAAAAAATAACAGTTGCTGGAGAGGATGTGGTGAAAAGGGAACACTTCTACTCTGTTGGTGGGAGTATAAACTAGTGCAACCTCTATGAAAAGCAGTGTGGCGATTCCTAAAAGCTCTAAACACCAACCTCCCATATGACCCCGCGATCCCCCTACTGGGAATATACCCTGAAGACCTCAAATCACTCTATAAAAAAGATACCTGCACTCGTATGTTTA
>CAUYQG010022402.1:0-27173 GCA_963574415.1 Tarsius wallacei
CAAAGCAAAATCTGTTTCACAAATTAACCCGGGAAACGACTTGGAGGAGAGCCACATTGCAAATGGATGTGGCTTTCTCAGTAAGCCCAGCAGAGCTGCTCACCCCTCAAGTTGTTCTTGAACACCATTTCTTCAGCAGAACACCAGAGGAAGTAGCTGTTCTGCGTCTAAGGTTTATTTTCACTTCAGGATTCCACTCCTGGGTCACAAGTGTCTACGCTCTTTCACTACTGTGGTTTATCACTCTCTCACTGCCTCCCTGCCTTGGGTGCCTTCCCTTGGCACCCTCCTTGCCATGGGGTGGGGTGGGGTGGGGGTAGGACATGCTAGTCACACATGGGACTTTCAGTCTGAGATGAGGACAACACACTCTCTGGGTGTCTATAGGCAGAGTCCTATGAATTTCATGCAAGCTGGACGAGTCAGCCTCAACATTATTGCATAAAGCAGTTCAACTTCTCATTGTCAAGAACTAAATCACTCTACTAATAGCATATTTAGATTTATCTTTGTAGGACCAAAAAGCTCATTAAAGTGCTTCTTTTTTCCTCCAAAAAAAAAAAGGGCGGTACACCTTCAAAGGTAAATTTAAACACTGGTCTGTAGAGAAACAGAAAATCTGCAGGCAACTCTGAAATGTGGCTCCTGTACCCACTCCAGCTTTCAGCCACGGAGAGGTGGGCAGAGATGAGTTCCTATCTGTCTAGAGTATAGGGTTACAGTTCCCCGGTTTCTAACTTCGAATTCTAGATCAGGACTTCTGAGTCACTCTTGACCATCATTCTTCAGTGTTCTCATTTCTTCTCAGTTATTGTACCACAAGGTGACTTCTTTATTTTCAGCTAACATTAATTACGTCCTATGTATATGCCAGGCACTGTACTAAGAATTATAGAACCAAGTATATTGATATATTTACACCTCACAACTAGCTTTTAGGTGGATATTATCATAATCCCCATTACAGATGAGAAAACTGAGGCATAGATAGGTTAAGTAACTTGTCCACAGTCACATGGCTAGCCAATGACAGAGCCAGAAGGTATGATGTGAAAGCCTATGCTTTGAATCATTGTGTTATTCTGCCTCTCATTTGGTACTTACATCTGGACTCTTTCTAAAGGTATATCTTCTTTCTCACAATCTTTCTCATAATCTTTTTCTAAAGGCATACCTCTTTCTAATAATCTTCTTCAGGCATCATTATATATAGTATTACATATATAACATTTCCACAACACTGAGACTTGTGCCTTGGCTCAAACACAAATTCAATGAATATTTGTTGGATGGTAACATAACAGAGACCAAAATATAGATTTTTTATAAATTGTATGAGTCTCTGGATGTGGCTTACTAAACAATCTCCTGCCGGGCTCGGTGGCTCAGCCTGTAATCCCGCGCTTTGGGAGGCCAAGGTGAGTGAATTGCCTGAGCCCGCGGGTTTGAGACCCGCCTGGGCAACTTGGTGAGACCTCATCTTTACAATAAAATTTAAAAAAAATTAGCTGAGTGTGGTACTGCACGCCTGTAGTCCCGGCTACTTGGAAGGCTGAGGCGGAAGGATCGCTGGAGCCCAGCAGGTCAAGGCTGCGGTGGCCGGGAGTGGCCGCTGCACTCCAGTCTGGGCGACGGAGTGAGACTCCAATTCAAAAAACAAACAAACAAACAAACAAAACAATCTCCTGTTGTCGCTCATGAGCATAGTAATAACAGCAATAACAGTTGACAAAACACTTGAATAAGATTTGATTCTCAAGACACTCCATGACATGGATGGGGCAGATATTATGCCTGTTTTACAGCTGGGAAAACTCAGACATACACACAGAAATTCACTTGCTTCCATCGCATACAATGGGCTGGATGCAGGGTCCAAGGCTCCTGACTTCTAGTCCCATAGTAGTTCCACTTCAAATTATTCCCAAGGGTAGCTCAGTCTAATGCAGGCTTCAGTCTGGCTCTGGGCTTGCCCGGTAATAAAACCAACATGTTTTATTGTGATTAGATATATATGGTAGCATTGATATCATGCAGTGCAGCAGGGCGGGAATGGTTGCACATTTCTCAGTCTGAGACGAAGACAACACCTTCTTGATGATCATGGAACCAGGTTTAAAGTAATGCCACGTTTATTCAATGATATCTTCATCCATTGTTGAAAATCAAGTGGTGGACAAAAGGAAAATACCAGAAAATATAGGAAGCCATTTTAGAGAAAGAAAAAAAAAAAGAAAAAAGAAAAAAACACGGAGGAGTCAGTTATGGGGAGGTTTCTGGAATGTATATAAGATATTTTTTATTTTTTTATTTTTGGAAGGAAAAGGTAAAAAGAGGAAATATTTGTTCTAACGGCAGCGAAAATTCAAATCAAAGCCAGAATTTGAGGTGGCAGGCCTCATGTGGAAGCACTCCTTTTGTTTATAATGTAGGTTTTTCTCGCCTTTATGAAGCAGATGCTTATACAAGCATTACCAGTGTTGTCAATAACACTGTAACATTTGCATTCAATCCCTTTGTTGCTCAGGGAACATGTTGGGTTTCGGCACATTTAGCTTTGCCATTTACTTCACAAATTGCAGCTGTGTAGTGCTACAGCTAAGTCGATTTTACTGAGAATAAAAATTGAAGAAAAAATTCTCCTAACAACCTTTCCAGTAATCACAAGCCTGAAATACTTTGGGGTGTGTGTGTGTGTGTGTGTGTGTGTGTGTGTGTGTGTTTTCCAAACAACTTGGTTTCAGTACAATGATGCTTCAATAAGAATCTTCCTGCAAATCTAATTCAAAAGAGAAGGCTTTGTTGTTATTAAACACAATGGCAGTTTGTACATCTCCACATCATTATGTTGCTTCTCATTATGGTAATTCATTTGCTTCTGCTTTGTATGGATATCAAATAAAAATCTCTCTCGCTCCTGGCAAGTGATTGCATTATGGAGACACTCTGGGAGCCCGGCTAAGCAGTGCTTGGTGTCATAGCAAACACAATTAGCAAGATGGCATCCAGAGTGGCTGTATGGAGTTGCCCTGTGGTGAGCCTCTGCATTTCCTATTTAGCAGGGCTGTAGGTTACTAGGCTTTGCCGTGTGCCTTCTCTCTTGTCATCTTTGTACCATTTTCTATTCAAGTGGAGCAGCGTGAGGACTTTTTGTGATTTTTTTTTTTTCTTTTTTCTAATGGGCTCTTCCTCAGCACTCCCTGGGCTCGGAGAACTTGGGGTTATTTTGCCCTCTTGGGAGCCCAGCGTCAGGGACAGCATCACCAAATGTCCGCTCTGATATCATTGTGGGTTTTTTTCCCATTCTGCATGAGGTTAAGAGAAAACTTAAAGGTCATTATTCATCCCTCTATATTAAAAAGAAAACAATTGTACACTCTTCTACCTGGAAGGACTTGACAAGGGGCCATAGTGGAGGACCCATAGTCTTGGGTACCTCAGTTAATGATGGATTAGCCTAGATGGGATTGACAGCACCAGTTACCTCTGAGACAACAGATGTAGAGTTCTTGGCTGAGTCATGAAGGAGAAGAGGGCCTGGATTTAGCTGGAGTGGTTTATTTATATGGAGGCACAGGGTTGTGTCTATATCTGGTGTTGACACTTCGTTATCCTTCAGTATTCATTTTGATTATTCTGGGAGGCATTTTCTGGTGCCTTCAGGCAGAAATGATGATGCTGCCTTCTAACCCACTCAGAGAGATTGTCTTCCCAACAGCCGTTCTAATTTCTGCTTTCTCCCCCTTCTTCTGCTCCTTCTCTACTTCTTTCCTGTAAAATCTGTAGCTCTGTGCTCTGGAAATTATCCTATCTTAGTCCCAAGAAGTGATTCATCATTGGTTTAAGTTAATGAGGAAAACAAAATCCCTCCCGTAAGTGGTTAGTTTAGGTGTGGGTTTGAGAGTTAGTTCTGGCCAATGAGCCTCGAGGGGGGAAGTCTGCTGGGGGACTTCTAGAACAGTTTTCCTCTCTTATTAATGAAAGACATGTTAAAATTCCCTGTTCTTTTTCTGCTCCTGTGTGAAGATGTGATGCCTGGAGCTGTGGCAGCAATCTTGTGACAATTAGAGTTGATCAGAGGATAATAGTCAACATGCTGAGAATGGTCTACTGGAAAGATTGAAATAATCTAGATTTTTGTTGAGCTGTTGAGTTACTGAATTAGTCTGCCCTAAAATCACTTTACCTCTGGACTTTTTTTTTTTTTAGAAACAGAGTCTCACTCTGTCACTTAGACTGGAGTGCAGTGGTGCAATCATAGTTAACTGCAGCCTTGAACTCCTAAGCTCAGTCAATCCTTCTATCACAGCCTCTCGAGTAGCTGAGACTACAGGCACAGGCCACCACACCTGGGTGATTTTTAAATTTTTTTGTAGAGATGAGGTCTCACTATGTTGCTCAGGTTGTTTTCAAACTCCTGACCTTAAGTGATCCTTCTCAAAGTGCTGGGATTACTTACAGGTGTGAGTCACCATGTCTGGTCTACCTCTTGCCTTCTTTTAGATAAGATAATACACTTCTTATAATTTAAGGCATTCTTAGTCATGTTTTCTCTATTTGCAGCCCAAAACAGCACAATGCAGCACTGCTCTACTTTGTACCTTTAGAAATGGTCTTAATAGAGAGTTCTGTAATTATTATTATTATTACTGAAAGTCTGTTTCCTTGGTTAAATGGTAATTTCTTTTTTCCTTCTTTTTTTTTTTGAGTTGGAGTCTCACTCTGTCACCCAGGCCGGAGTGCACTGGCATGCTCATGGTCACTGCAGCCTTGACCTGCTGGACTCAGGCGATCCTTCCGACTCAGCCTTCCAAATAGCCGGAACTACAGTCACGCACCACCACACCTGGCTAGTTTTTTGATTTACTGTAAAGACGAGATCTCACCAAGTGCCCAGGCTCGTCTCAAACTTGTGGATTCAGGCAATCCTCTTGCCTCTGCCTCCCAAGGTGCTGAGGCTACAGGTGTGAGCCACCACCCCTGGCTTAAATGGTAGCTTCTTGAAGGTAACTCTTAGAAACCCTGGCACCTAGCACAGAGTCTGTTATATACAGGGGTTCTGCAAATTGTTAAGTAGCTGCTATAAGGAATGTTCGTCAGGTGATCCAGACTCAGATGTGGCTGGGTCTCTCCACATCCTAGCCCAGACCAGCCAAAAAAAGGAAGAAAAAAGCAAAAGAGAGGAAATTTTCTTTGGAAATTCAGTGGAAAGTTCCTTCTCGCCCACATACAGAAGTCAGACACGATCTTTCTTCTGTGTTGTCTTAGAAAGTGGTCAATCTTTCCCCAGATGTACTACACCCAGGGACATTTGGCTTTTGTGCCTTGCTCAGAAAATACATCCATGAAAAAATATTTATAAATATGTTTTGTAATAATATTTTAGCCATGTTTCAGTCAACAGCTAAAAGAATCCTATTCTCCCTCCCCTAAGCATTTGTAACTACAGTGTGAGCCAACTGTTAGGTTATTCGTGCTTTTTTTTTTTTAATTTCAAGAGTGTCTAGAATGGTGTTTGCTCCCACTTTGGTTGATTCCTAAAGGTCCATCTAAGCACAGCACGTCTCTAGAAAAGGGGAGAAGGTGTGATGGAGACCCGGGGACCCAGGCTCCGTGCCTCCCTTCCGTTATGAGTTAGTCTCAGTTGGCTTGAAGGCCAAGGGAAGCCCTTTTCCTTTCTGCTCCCATCTCGTGAGACATCCTAAAAGTTAAAAAGAAGAAAAATGCCGGGCATGGTGGCTCACACCTATAATCCCAGCACTTTAGGAGGCAGAGGCGAGAAGATTGCCTGAGCCCGTGGGTTCAAGACCAGCCTGGGCAACATGGCAAGACCTTGTCTGTACAAAAAAAAAAAGAAAATTAGCCGGGCGTGATGGCATACACCTGTGCTTCCAGCTACTTGGAAGGCTGAGGCAGAAGGATCTCTTGATCCCAGCAGGTCGAGGCTGCAGTAGCCGTGAGTGAGCCATTGCACTCCAGCCTGGGCAACAGAGTAAGAATCTTGACTCAAGAAAAAATAATATTATTTTGGTTACTTAAAATTTTTTTATTTTACGTTTTTATCTTTATCTACCCTTTGGGATATGACTTGCCTTTCCATAGTAGTCTGGGTCCCTCCCTTATTTCCATCTCCCCCCTGCCAAGGATAAGAGCAGGTTTTGAGGGAGGCAAGCAAAGCAGAATGACGAGAGGAAGGTGAGCCCTGACATACCACCCCTCACCCTCCAGAGCCAGGGTGTCTGAGTCTCTCTGCTCCAGCCCTCTCAAGTGAGTTCTTCTTCCTTCACATTTCTTCTCCTGACCTCAGGTCCACACTCCATTCTATCTTCTCCAACATGCCCTTAAACTCCTCCAATGTGTGCCTGGTACCTTGTGCCGTTTTCCTTGAAAGGCAGGTGAAGCTCACTTCCATCCTTTGAGTTCAATCTGGATTAAGCATTGTCCAAGGGCAATGGTGGTAGTGCGGGCTGGTCCTTGCCTGCCTCTGCTGGCTCCCTGGCCCTCTCTCCCCTGGTGCTTGAGTGTAGGATGGGAATGCTGCTGGCCTGGATCCCTCCGTTTCTCAGGGACACCAGGCTGTGCTATCTATGCTTTGCATGAACCCCATAATCTGCTCCCTAGGCTGTGTGCCCTGGCATGCATCTGGTGAAGGAGTTGCCTTATTTATCTAACAAAGACATTTTTTTAAATTTTAAAGATGTATGGTACAATTCAGGGTTAGGTATACAAACGTTGATTATGCAGGTACCCTAGTTGATGAGGGGTGCCCCTCCCTCCCCTCCCCTAGCAGTTTCCCTCAACTGCCAATCCCACCCCCGCTCCCGGGCAGTTTCCCACTACTGTCAATTCCTTTCTTACTTACTATATTATGACAATTGTTCAAGGTCCGCTTATGAGTAAGAACATATGGTACTCTGTTCTTTGTTTCTGTGATAGATCACTGAGTATGATCGACTCTAAATCCATCCAAGTTGCTGTGAAGTCCGTATGTTTGTCCTTCTTTATGGCTGCATAATATTCCATTGTGTATACATGCCCCATTTTGTAAATCTAGTCCAGGTTTGATGGGCAGCAGGGTTGGTTCCATGTTTTTGCTATTAACACAGACATTTTTTTTTTTTGGTTGGCTCAGCTGTACATGAAAAACCATATTGCCTTTTTCTAGTGGTCTCCCAGTGGAGACCCTGGCACTGCTGCTATGAACCAGAGAGCTGGATGAGGAATGCACTAGAAGGGCCAATGCCCTCCAGCTCCATCTCCACCAGAGCCTCTGCTAAGACTTTCTAGACCGACACAACTCAAACTGTTATAGAGGCATAGCATAGTTCTTTCTTGAAGGACCATGGAGATCTCAAAGACTCAGCAGAGTATGGGGGGGAGGAGGAAAGCTAGTAACTTAATCTGTCTTTTTGTACCATGTAGTGGAAGGACCCATAGACTAGGCCTCTGGATGCTCCCACTCTTCCCTAACTCTCTCTTCCTTTTCATAGAGCTTCCTCTTTGGAATTCCCTAGGCCAGTGCTCCTAGCCCCTTCTGGCAAATTTACCCCCGAGAGAAGAGCTGATCTAAGACGCCTCTTGTGTCTCATATAACAGAGAATTCCAGGCTTTGGCTAGATGAAAACGGAAACTCTTCTTCATTGGGTCATTGTCAACTGCACAAAGCTGTGCTATTGGTTTTTGTTCCCTGCATGGAGGGTGCTCCAGTTCTAATTTAGTTTCAAATGAGCAAGAGTTTCCTCACTAGTTTTCCTAAGAATCCAGCTCAACTTGCCAAGCTTAGTGCTGCTTATTATTATTTTTTTAATTTACATAGAGTTTAGTCGCAGAAGAAGAAAACCTATTTTTTCTTGTTAGCATGACTTTGACCTTTTTCACTTCAACACCATAACCCCTGGCATTACTAAGATACATTTGATATTGTCATGGATCATCATACTACCTCAAAATGGCATTTTCTTTCTCATCTAATGGCACTCGTTCTGATTATTTATTATTTCAACTATTCCCTACCTCCAACAGAAGATAAATATAGGTTCTAGTATATCCAGTCCTGTTGGCTTTGACTTTGCTTTTGACCCTAGTACGTAAATGAAAATGAAAAGTTGAACTGGCATAGGAGAGAGCTTATTTATCTTTGATTCTCCCCTGTCTTCATTGGTAGGAAAAAATCTTTGAAATATGTTGTGCATTTTCAAGGGAAAGGAGACTGGTCAGGGGAGCACTGAGAATGACAGACTCTGGAGCACCGAGGAGCACAAAAGTTATCGTAGTACTTGATTCTCCCTCTTCCTTCCCATCCTAATTTGCCCTATTTCTTCCTCATTTATTTCTCTTTCCCTCTCTCTCTTTCCTCTCTACCTTGCTCCTAGTCTTCTTTCTTCCCTTCATGTTATCAGAACTTCCCAGAAGCAAAGTGAAAGGCTGAGTTGGCATTTTTGAGATGGTCCTTGAATGTTCTGCAATGGCAGATGGGAAGAAGAGGATGGAGGATAGGAAAACTGCTGGCAAGACCTAGAAGGGAATTGTCTTATTTTCTCTACAACCCTTCCTAGGACCGTCCAGCCTCTATGCATAGGAAATCGGGTAAGCAGAGCACAGGTGATTAGGAACCGTACATACTGAAGGATATTAATAACAGTTGGAATGATGAGAGGGCACTACATTTTGTTCTTCTTTTACAGTCTTCCCCCTTCCAAACTAATCATTCATTAAGCCCTGTGAATTGTACTTCCTAAAGTCACCACTTTCTCTCTTAATGTACTGAAATTTTAAAGACAGATCAGCTGTATTAATTTGGATTCTCCAGAAAAGCAGAACATGAGTGGAGGACTTAAGTGAAGGGATCGTGGCCAGAGACAGCAGCAAAGGAGTAGCGGGAGTGAGAGTAGGAAGGTTGAGGAGTCCATTGAGATGCCTTGGTGGGCACTGGAACACAATCCCCCGGGGCCTATGAGAAGCGTGTAGAATGCCTTCTAGAACTATCCAGTGCAGGATGGGGGGTTGAAGCATTTACTCACCAGCTCCTGTCTCCTACCAGTTGGAGGTTTTCTCCAGAGATGTTAACCCAAGGCTCACATGAGTTATGAAGCCAAGCAGGCTCCTGAGGCACCAGGCAAGTCCCTGAGACAGAAAGAGGAGAGAAGCACAGTGTCTCAGGTGGGATGCTGCCAGGATGAGGTGAACCTGGGCCCTAGTAGGAACTGTCCACCACAGCGGGAACCCACCACCACAGTGGGGACCACAGTAGGACTGGCAGCACCTGGAAGGGAATTGTCTTAGCAGGACTGTCCACCACAGTGAGAACTGTCCATCACAGAGGGGACTGTCTACCACAGCAGGGACAGGCCACCAGGGTGAGAATGGTCCACTACAGTGGAGACTGTCCACCACAGTGAGAACTGTCTACCACAGTGGAGACCAAACACCACAGAGAGAGCTGCCCCCCCAGCTATGGCTGAAATCAGTGGTGGCTGAGGGAATGCCACATAGACAACCAACAAAGGAAACACCACGAGTCTTAAGGTTTGTCTTCAACTCTAACCTAAAATACATCCTCTCTAACTAAGAGGTGATGAAGAAAATGCATGGTTTGTTAATATTTCACTGTCAGTCTCCCCCCGGTGCTTTTCTGAATGTTTCCAAATTAATTACTTACTGTTTTTAAAACCATAGTTGATTTCTATCTCAGGTCAGCATTAAAAAGTAATTAGGGCTGGGTGCGGTGGCTCATGTCTATAATCCCAGCACTTTGGGAGGCCAAGGTGAGAGGACTGCCTGAGCCCACGGGTTCAAGACCAGCCTGGGCAACTTGGTGAGACCTCATCTCTACAATAAATCAAAAAATTAGCAGGGCATGATGGTGCATGTCTGTAGTCCCTGCTACTTGGAAGGCTGATGCGGAAGGATCACCTGAGCCCAGCGGGTTGAGGCTGCGGTGACTGTGAGCATGCCACTACACTCCAGCCTGAGCAACAGAGTGAGATTCCAACTCAAAAAAAAAAAAAAAAAAGCAATTAGGAAATAAAATATTACAAAATTAACTTTAGAATATAAGAGTATATTTTACTTTTTATGAGCCTACTTTATATGCTATCTAGAAAAGAGAAATAAAACAAAGCAACAACATTTGGAAAAGGAATTAATTCAAAAACATATTTGAATACAGTCACTGTGTAACAAGAAAGGTTGAGGTTTGCTGGTGTGATAAGAGGAGGGAGATAGAAGACTCAGCTATCCGGAGTAGGTGAGGACAAGGTGAAGGAACTACGGGTGAGCGGAAGCGAATCCAAAACTCCTCTGAAGTGCAGGCCTTGATGTCTGAGTGTGACTCCTATCACGAGGCCATACACGGATGTTTTGGAGAAGGATAAGGGGTCAAGGTGGAAAGCTGTGTGCGGTTGGTTGATTGGAAGAGATAAAAACTTTTTGTTCAATAAAAAGAAGGGGCAGAAGAAGAGAATTGAAGATAGTTTTTTTTTCTTTTATTTGTAAGATCATACCATTTTTGATAGTCTTCCATCAAGTGGTTCTCCATACCACTTTGAGTTTTTAGGCTCTTCTAGGTCAGAAGCAGGGATTTCCCTCCTCTGTGAAGACAGAAGTGTCTGGCAGGTGATGCTGAATACTTGAAGCCATCCTCACTGGAGGCCACAAGCTGCTGAGACTGCTGGGTTCCAGACTCAGGTAAAGGCTGTTCCTGTTTTGGTTATTTTGAATTTTTTTTGGTAAATTATTAAAATGTATACAAATTTCTATAAAGCAGTCTTATGAGAAAAAAATACTGAACAGAAATTTAAATTTTCAAATGCACGGGGGTTGTACACCTCACACCCATCCATTTCTCTCCACACCCACTGTGTCTCCCATCTCCACTCACTTCACGGCCATCACACTACTTCAGGCCACCACTGGTTCTGCCCCAGATCACTGCCTCTGTCTCCCCATCCCCTCCACCTCACATATATATTTCTCACATGTCTTTTACAGAGATATTTCTAAGAAGAGTTTTGGATTATTTTACATCATTGATAGCTAATTTTATGTGTCAACTTAACTAGATCATGGGATGCCTAGATATCTGGTGTGTCTGTGAAAGTGTTTCTGGAAGAAATGGCATTTGAATCAGTAGATTCAGTAAAGCGGATTGCCCTCCCCAATGTGGGTGGGCATCATTCAATCCCTTGAGAGCCTCAATAGAACAAAAGATGGGAGAAGAGAAAATTCACTCTTTTTCTCTGCCAGACTGCTAAAGCGGAACACAGGTCTCCCACCCTTGGTTCCACTAGTTCTCAGGCCTTTAGGCTCACACTGGACCCTATACCTTCAGCTCTCGGTTCTCAGGCCTTGGAGCTATGCCATGGGGTTTCCCTGGAGAACTCCAGCTAAAACAGCATCCTTGCTCAAATTTCTTCACGTTCTCATGGTTGTTCCTAAGATGAATTCCAAACTTCTTAGCATGAAATAAAATTCTTAAGATCTTGGGGCAGGAAACATGTCTGTCTTAAAATCCTACGTGTTCAAACCCAGCACACTGACTACTAAATAGTAGAACTTAGTAAATTTTTATTTTTAGTCCCTGTCACATCTCCAAGGTGACTTTAGCTCTCTTGGGTGGCTCCTGCACAGAAAGTGACTTCAGCATCCATTTTGAAAACATCATTTCTGTGGCCACTGTGACAGAGGGAAAGAGAGCTAGAAGATTGCACAAGGCCCTTTCACTTTCTCAGCCAAGGAGTATATATATACTTATAGCCCATCATCCAGAACTGGACAGATGGTTCTGACCTAACTGCAAAGGATTCTGGGAAATGCTATCTTCTTGTGTGCCCAGGAGTAGTAAATGGAACTTGGGGCTATCTAGCATTGGATCTAGCACAGATTTAATTAAGAGTGAACAATCCAGACTTTGGGAAAAGCACCGTCTGTATTGTAATAGCCCTATCTATGCTGTGGAGGTTGAATTTTTTTCTTTTTCTTTTTGAGTTGGAGTCTCACTCCATCGCCCAGACTGGAGGGCAGTGGCACACTCTCGGCCACTGCAGCCTTGACCTGCTGGGGCTCCGGCGACCCTTCCGCCTCAGCCTTCCAAGTAGCTGGAACTACGGGAGTGCGCTACCACGCCTGGCTGATTTTTGCTTTATTGTAGAGACGAGGTCTCACCAAATTGCACGGGCGGGTCTCAATCCCACGGGCTCAGGCAATCCACTCACCTAGGCCTCCCAAAGCGCTGGGATTACAGGCTGAGCTATCGAGCCCGGCAGGAGGTTGAATTCTAACCTGTGAGTAGGTATGAATGATTCCCTTGAAGCACCTGGCTGTTCCTGCTCTCAGGAGGGAAAGGTGGGTTTTGAGTTTGAGAGAGAGACTACCATTTTCACTAACTGGACCAGAGGATTAGGAGTCCATGACTATAGAGGAAAGTGGTCTAGAGAGTCTCATCAATGGTGGTAGGAGGCAGAGTACAAAGGGAGTTGGTCACATCATTACATAGAGTCATGGCAGGGACTGAAGTTGCTCTAGGGTTTGTAAACTCTGGGGGTGCCAACGGCAACGGAAAAGTAGCTCATTATTCGCAATGAACTCTCTAAATGCCTAACTTTCACTACATCTTTGACCAATACCGTTGACTGATCTTGACTGTGCCTTTAAGGGAATCAGGGCGAGAAGAGAATCCAGGTTTGAATCAAATTGCACAGAGTGAGTAAGTTCTGAGGTTATACGATGAGGCATGAAAACTCTGGTAGTTTAGGGTTTGGAGGCCAGACTGGTAAAAGGGACAAGTAAGCGCCAGGACTGATTTGTAAAACGGTAAAACTGGTCCAGAGAGTCTCAGAAAGTTTTGCCTTTTTTTTCCCCTGTGGATATTTGGGAGCCTAAAGTCACTGTAGTTAGGATATGAAAAGAAATATGACCTTATTTTGTGACTGAGTTGGTGAAGTAGGACATTTAAGTTGCAAATATAATGAATGTTAGAAGAGAACTTCACAGGCTGCGTTGACATACATTAGCTCTGACTTTTCTCCTCTTGTAATAGAAATTACACTTAGCAAAAGAGATAGAAAAGCACTTTGCAAGAAAAGTTAAATAATGTTATTCATCATTGTTAATGATAAATAGTAACCACAACAATAACGACAGCAAGCTTACCATGACAATAACAAACACTGCAAACATATTTGTTCTGGATATTTTTTGGACGCCCACATCTCTTATTTTAATCTTTGTTTTGCTTTTAACATTATCCAACTCATTTTAGTGTCAACTTCAGTTGCTGCTTTCATCAACTTGGAAAGCCTGTAGCCTTGGACAAAAGTGTCATTCGATATGTTTGATATATTCAGCTCTGCATCAGCAATCTATTTGCAAAATTGTCCAATTTGAAAGTGACACATTTGATTCACTTGACTTTCCTTTTTGTAGCACAGTGAAATGTGAAGGAATTCAAGAGGTGCTGGGCACTAGTCACCAAGGAGAAAGGACAATAAAGGGATGTGTAGAGTACTCAAGAGAAAATTGGTGTGCGTCAGTAGTAGTTGAATGGAATGAAGAGTTCTGGGAAGTTGAACTTCCCCAAATAAAAGGCAATGACATCTGGAGGAGAATTTGAGTTTTTGAAGTTTTTTTAGTTGATTTAATTTTTCAACATTTTAATATCATTTCTTCCAATTAGGTAAGTAGTGCTTAGTCATTGTAGAACATTTAAAAGTATAGCAATATAAAAACATAGAAAAACAAACCGAAAAAAGAAAATGTGTTACTCTATAATTCTGCCACCTGAGAGAACTATTATTCATATTTTGGTATGATTCCTTCCATTTATTTTGCAGTGTATATATAATTATTGGTATAATGACTATCTTAATAAAAATGGAATCATTTGTACGTAAGGGGAAACCCCTATGTTAAGAAGCCAGGCTGAAACCCCCATTGCAAATTTGTGATCTAACCTGGACTTCCATTGAATCTTGCTAGTGTAAGGCATTACTAAACGTAAAGGAGACCCAATTCTTGTCTTAAAGATCTTATTATGATCTGAGGCAGGAGTCGAGGCAGATAAATGTTAAATTTAAAAGAAGGAGTATTTACTAAGAAATTACAACGTGATCAGCCCTGTGTCAGATGATGGAGCTATGGATGCAAATTCCTGGATCCTTCCTTCGAGGCCCTTATGGTCTCATGGAAGACAAGGGAATGACTCACACACAATCCAATAAGTAGATCCAAATCATTGTCACAAATAGTAAGTATTTTAGAAATTCAGAGGGGAGAGCAATCATGAATTGAGACCATCAGGGGCATTTGATTGGAGAGATCATTTTCAAGCTGGATCCTTTTAGGGTAGTGAGGATTTGGAAGACAAGTAGCAAGTGAGGTGACAGAGCACTGTAGCTAAAGGCCACTTGATCTGTGTACTGGGAGGATGGAGTGCCACCAGGAGCTAGTGGGGATGGCAGGAGACTAGAGTGGAAAAGTAGGTTCAGCCAGATGAATCCGAGGTCAGTGCTGCTTCTTATTGTCCACTTGTAAGTTACAAAGGAATAAGTTTCTGTTTTGAACTTGGATACCAGCAGTTTTAATCAGTGAGCCTTTGTTTGTAATGTAGTCTTATTTCTTAAAAAGATCAGGAGTTATTTTCTTTCAGAATATTTCATGAACTTATTGAAATCTACAATCAATGACAAGGATCATTGTAATGGAGTTTCACAATTTAATTTTGAACTTGCGATATTTTTTCTCTTTTTTTGCCTCCAAAAATTATTTTATTTATGTACTTATTCTTAAAATACATTAACTTATTTTTTAATTGACAAATAAAAATGGTATATATTTATGAAGTTCAGCATGGTGGCTTAAAATATGTACATATTGTGGAATGGCAAAATTGAGCGAATTAACAGTTTTTTGTGATGAGAACACTTAAAAACTACTCTCAGGGATTTTCAAGTATATAGTGTGTTATTATTAATTATAGTCATCATGTTGTACAATAGCTTGCTTGAACTTTTTCCTCTTGTCTAACTGAAATTTTGTGTCCTTTGACCCACATTTCCTAACCCTGCCGCTGCCAGCCCATTAACTATCATTCTACTCTCTGGTTCTGTGAGTTTGACTTTTAAAAATCCCACATATAAGTGAGATCCCTTTTCTTATATAAGTGAGATCTCTTTTCTCATATAATTTCAGTCAAGTGAATACCTAGTAATAATCGATGTTCAGGAATTTTTTTAAAGGAGCTCCATGAGAGTCAAGGTAAACATGTGACCAGAACACATTATTAGAAGTCTTAGAGAACAATAATTAATAGCATAGTTGTCAGATTCTGCTAATGTCCAGCTGTATGACCTTGGGTAATTTATTTGATGTCTTTGAGCTTCAGTTTTTCATCCATGCCACAGGGAAAATGATTACCACTGCATGGGGTTATTGTGAGGATTAAATGAGATAAGTACGTAATATAATTTCTAGTATAAGAAATGTGGGACAACTCTCTTGGGTCCCCTCCCACTCTGGGTGCTTTTCTGTCCTCTCAATAAATCCTACTTTCTAAAAAGAAAAAAAAAAAAAGAAATGTGCTTAAACAATCATAGCAGCTACTATTAAAAGCAGAGAAGACATCAGGTGACTTCCTCACAGCTTGCTACTGGACTACTCAAGAATTAGAAATGACTGAAAAGCGTAGTAATTTGAATGCGTTGCAAACACCATGAGAGCAGTGTTTAAAAATGGCGGTTGAGATGAAGTCAACACAGGAATGGCGCTAAGCTCTTAAAGGAGCAAGCAACAAGCCCTTGAACATAAATACCCTAGATCTATAACCTATTAGATGGTCAAAGAAGCTCAGCCACTCTGAAAGCATTTTTTAAAATCTTTAAGCATTAGAAGGGTTTATTTCTCAACTTCCACCCCACAATAGGAAGACATTTTGAGGTTATTCTCTAAAAAGAAAGGATAGCATTTGTTGATGCTACAGATTAAGGCAAGACAAAAGATGAATCCATTAGGCACTAGATGAGCTATATGGAAATTTAGAAGCTCAACCAGTGTTATTGCCCAGATGAAAAATCCCTGCATCAATGCAGAAGTGGACTGCAGAATTTTAAGTATTTTCTTGACTCTGTTTCTGTACATGCTTTTCTCTTGCTTGGACACAACCTGTGTCACTACCACTTCTGCTCAAAAATCTGTCAAACTCCTGTTTAACCTTCAGGTGGGTTTCTCTGGTACCGCAGAGCTTGGATTAGGGACCTCTCCAATGTATCTTCACAACATTTTATTCTTTAGTTAATGCTACCCTTCTCACATTTATGGAGGCTAAACAGTGGAAATGTGGTAGAACAGTATAAACTGTTTATACATTTATACTATAAACATTAGTATAAAAGTGCTTTTAGCTAAAAGAAAAATTCTCCTCTCTCCAAAGTCCCAGGAGCTTCTCAGTTTTTAGTAAAATGTAACTTCTGCAGCTTAAAAATAGATAAGATCAAAATGTTCCAGGCAGTTTCATCAAGCCTTATTCCCACTCTTTCAGCTGCTGGCCTTTGAGTCCAATAGCAATATAGGTTCCAGATGGTCTGTATAATTTGAGTAAATCGTGCATGTCTTATAACAAAACCTAAAATGTATATTTGAAAATGTGTTTTATGGACCTTACCTAGAAACCCTTTGTCCAGACCAAGGGTTGGTTGGTTTTGTTTTTCTCTTACTTATGATTTGGTTTTCTCTTACTCTACTGTTGATTAAATATTGTTCACTTACTACCTTCTGCCATGAGAGTAGGAGGGATATTTTTCCATGGTGCTCTGCAGTGAAGTTGAGTGTTTGTGTATTCGCCTCCCTCACGGTCCTGTGAGTTCTCTGAAGGCAAGGGCCACACCTTGCTCTCCCATATCCTCTGAGTCCAGTACAGTGCCGATCACATAGTAGGTGTTCACAAAAATATGTTGGAAGGATTTATCAGTTGGTTGAAGGATTCATCAATTAGGACCTGGAGGGTCTTTCAAACCTGAACCCAAATTATGAGAAATCAAGAGTTGACTTACTCTTCTTTAAGGATAGGGAAGTCTCTGCCTTGAGAACATTATCATTGCTTAATCCCTTGCAGGGAGGGGAGAATGTCAGTTTCTCCTATCTAGAAGAGTGGGCCAAAAATCTCCTTCTAATGCTGCAAAGAAAAAAACAGAATAAAACAAAACTTCTTTCTATATAGGAACTACATTTTAGATTTAAGATCTTCTGAAATTGTTCATAAAATGTATTTTTTCCCTAGAGAAAGAGTGCTTAATCAGATTCTCAAAGTTGCCTCTGACTCCTTAAAGGATAAGAATAATTGCTCCAGAGCCTTCCTTAAAATGGGTCAGGGGGATCCCTTTGACATCGTCACCAAGTATAAAGCACTAAAGATGACACTATGTGGACATTTTCTTTCCCTTTATGCATCAGTGCCATTTCTGTGCTTGGTGATGCTGTCTTTGCCAGAGAGAAGGCCAGTGGGTATAAGTCACTCTCTTTTCCATTTAACAATAGGAATCAATGGCTTGCTTACCTCTCCTGTCACACCTATGCCCTTCTATCAACTTGACTATCTTAAAATTGGGAGTCAGAATTCTGGTTTTAAACATAGAAGCTTTGTGCTTTTGCGGCCTAGCCTTTCTAAGGTTTTGTTTTCTTTACATCTAAATATAATGTTCCTCACCTTTTAGTAGAATGTTCTTAGCTCAGAATATTATTCATGCATTCATTTATTCACTCAGCATATATTTGTGGAGGGCTTATTATGCACTGGGCAATGGTCTAGTGGTGGACAAGACAGACAGATTTCAATTCTCATAGAGCAAATATTCCAGGGAAATGTGTCAGACAATGCACAAATAGAAAATTGGAATACAGTATCAGATACTGATGAGTGGTTTGTAAAGAATTCAAATATAAATGATGCCATATACAAATAAGGGGACAGGTGGGAAGGGAGGATAGAGTTCAGAAATTATCTGTGGGTTACGATATTCACTGTCTGGAGAGTGGGCCACCTGAGACCCAATTCCCACCGCTACACAGTGTGTCCATGTAATAAACATGCACGTGTACCCCATGAACCTAAAATAAAGATTTAAACAATGATGCCACAGAAAATGACTAGGTGGTTAGTTTGGACTGGGTTACCATGGAATGCCTCTTTGGGATAACATTTTGGATCTTCAGACAGGGCAGAGGTGGTAGCTAGCACCTCAGACCAAGACAACGACAGGCTTGATGTGTCTGAGGAATGCCACTGTGGCTGATGGAATTCCAGAGGTGAGCAAGTATGACTTTGAAAATCACGGAAAGGCATTTGGAATGGTTTTTAAATACAGTGGGAAGGCCTTAAAAGTGTGTTAAGCAGTGGGATGTGTTCTAAAATATTTTGTAAAAGATCACTGTGTTGGCCTGGTGCAGTGGCTCATGCCTATAATCCCACTACTTTGGGAGGCTGAGGTGAGAGGATTGCCTGAGGCCACAGGTTTGAGACCAGCCTGGGCAACTTGGCGAGACCTCATCTCTACAATAAATCAAAAAATTAGCCAGGCATGGTGGCACATGCCTGTAGCTCTAGCTACTTGAAAGGCTGAGGTGGAAAGATCACCTGAGCCCAGCAGATCAAGGCTGCTGTGCCCATGAGTGTAGCCTGGGCGACAGAGTGAGATTGTGACTCAAAAAAGAAAAAAAGGTCACCGTAGCTGTTGTATGGAGAATGAATTGTAAAGAGTTAGGAATGAGAACAGGGGAATGAATTAGGAAGTTACTCCAGTGGTCCAAGCTTTAGATGCAGAGAAATGATTGAATGTAGACATGTATGCAAAGAAAGCACTTGGTCTTGAATCTGATACACAGTGAACATTCAGTAAACTCTAGCTCGTATCATCATCATCATTCTTACTATTGGCATGGCAAAATGAGATTGGCCAAGTCATGGGTCAACATAACAGAGGTTTTCAGAATATTTCTGAGCGTAGAGCAGATTAGGCAGGATGAGCCAACTATTATTTGTATGTGGACATTTAATTACTGTGACTTTTCAGGCACTGTCTTGGATGTCGGGTTGTCAACACTTTTATCTTTGCATTTTGAGAAGAAATCTATCATTTATTTCTTTCAGGACACACTGTCTAGTCATTTTGTAGTGAAAGAATCCTGATTATCTGCAAATGACAGATGTGAAACAGTGAATTCTAAGTTGTGTGGAAGATGTAATATATTGCATGGCTCTTGAATTTATTATGAGCAGGGAGTTGGAAGGAATTAGGGAGTTAATATCCAGGAAGAAAGCAAAACTGAAAAAATGACACAGATAGATTAATATATTTATGGATACGCGTTGTGCAGTTTGATGCCAGAAAAGCCAAATGAAGAAGTAATGTTCTGAAAGCAACTCACAATTACCAAAATCACTATACTCTGAGTCAGAGAAATATGAAGACTAGTGACAGTCATACGTATATAGTTGCTATGGAGTTATTTAAAGTTACAGAGAAAGGGAGAGAGACAGAGCTGTCCTTTTTCCTTTTTTCTCTGTTTTCAGAAGTCTTTGGTGCTCTGCTGTAACAAATGCACATGTCTTTTTAATCTACCCTTATCAAGCAAGCTCGTATTTACAAGCTAAGTTATTCTAAGACACAGAAGTCTTATGTGAAAGACAGCACTGCAATCCTCTAAGGTTATGCTGATCTCTTCAAATGTTAGAATTCACTGGAGTAAGATTGGCTTTTCAGCTAAGTGACCCTATCACTTCAGAGTAATCCCTGTAATAAGTAAAAAATATAGCAACACATTCTAAGAAAACACTAGTTTCTAAATGACAATATTCTACTAGGCCAGAGAGAGCTTGTTTTCAAAACGCGGACACTAGTATTTTCCAAGCAGTGTGGCTTCTAGATATACTGATGCAGTTATTCAAGTGTGCTGAGTGCTCACAGTGGAACAATAATTTTAGGAGTGAATTTTTGCTATTTTAAAAATTCTTCTCTTTAATCTCTCCTCCTCCTCCTTCTGTTTTTGAAAATTGTCATGGTAAAAATAAAAGTATCTGCCTATAGATAGTTGAATTATTAGAGATGCAATTTTAATTTGATTTTTAAAATCATCTAAAATACCAGTAAAAAAAAAATAGCATCCCCTAAAGAATGTTCTATGCATCACTAGTGCTTCAGGGACTACTTGAAAGAAATTTCAGACATCCTGACTGTTGTGTTCTCAGATCTGCTTGACCCCCATATTAAGCCGTTTTGCCACCCTGTCTTCAAGGCCATGGCCAGGCACAATCTCATTAAAACAATTTTTTAAAAAACAAGCAGAACAAGCTATAGTACCTACAGCTGCAAACTGGTCCCTAGGCTGTAATTGATATTTATCATTTTTCTTGTCTACCCCTATTCTGGATTCCTCCTACCCTCCCCCTAGCCTCCTTAATTTGAGTTGGGGTCTCTGTTGCCTAGACTGTGGCACAATCATGGTTCATCACAGTTTTGACCTTCTGGGTTCAAGTGATCTTCCTACCTTAGCCTCCCAAGTAGCTGAGACTACAGGGGTGCCCCACCATACCTCACTAATTTTTCTGATTTTGATTTTTCATTTATAAAAGAAGTGTCGCTATGTTATTTAAGCTGGTCATGAACAACTGTACTCAAGAAATCCTTCCGCTTTGGTCTTTCAAAATGCTGGGATTATAGGTGTGAAACACCAGGCCCAGTGTTCCCCACCCTTGACCATCTCTTTTGCTGCTTTAGATTGCTTGCCTGATGGACTAACCCAGATCCTCATCTCTGCTGATCTGATTCTCTGGTTACCATGTCCTCATGAGGCCATGATTGCTGCGATTTTCCATTCACCATTATCACCAGGAATGGAAGCACCAGGAGACACCTCAGTGAATTTCCTGAGTTTCAGGCACACTCCTCCCTGCCCCCATTAGATAGCAGCAACCCTCACTCCTCATGATAATCAAGAAAGATTTTTCCCACCAGCACAGTAAATCCTTTCTTTTGTTGCTGGTTCTCATGAAGAGCCCAGAGTGACCAGGTGGCAGTTGTGGCTTTAGGTTCCATGGAAATTTTGCCATGTTCCTTAGTGGAGAGATAGCCCCACCGGGAACGAGGACCTCTAGTTCAGCAACTAAGTTTGGGATTGGGAAGAACAAATGTTAAGTAAACTACTGGGAGTGATGGTAAGAAGGGCCAATTTTACTTCCATCTCTTCATCCCTGGATCCACGTTTTTTAGCGAGTGGGGAATCAGCACCATATGTCAGTGGTTGGTTCAGCGCATCTGAGGTAGCTCCCCAACCTGGAGGGTTTCGTCTCTAAACTGATGTCTTATCTGAATCTTTAATAGGCCATTCCGATATTCTATCAGATCTGCTGCTTCTGGGTGAGGTGGTTTGTGGCAGGACACATTGATCTTGCATACCCTTCCCACTGACACACATCCTTTGCTGCAAAATGCATCCATTCATCAAAGGCAATGGTGTGGAGGTAAATCAGGAATTCCTACCCCCTACCTCCAATAGGGGGTAGGAAAGGCACATTGGAGAAGGTTTCAAATCTCTGCTCCCTCCAGAGTAGAATGTCTCAAGACATGAGAGTGACACTAGCCTCTGTAATTCGACCTAAGGCGTGGGGTTGCTTCTAATTTACTATTTAGTTTGGAGGGCAATTTCAGGGGCATTCTTCTGGCCTTTCCTATCATAATGACTCTTATTACACAAGTCATGGAACCAATATGATGTTCTTCCACACTAATTATGTAGGATCTAGGGAAGAGTCCTGGGATGGGTCCATTGACTGGTGGGACCTAGGGTAAAATCGGCTTAGGTTAGGACTCCATTTACCATCTGACTTCAGAGTTCCCCTCTAATGTTCCCAGGCATCAGTGCCAGTTCCAACTCTATATTCATCAGCCCTGTATTCATCATTCCTCAAAGTAAAATGTTTGCTTATTTACTTTTTCTAGTATACAGTTAATCTGATAAATGCCTGTTGGTAGGTCCCTTCGGGGGAAGTATTTATTATATGTACTTGTCCTGGTTCTTCCAGGTCTGTCCCCACGGGGACCTGGCCTAATCTTCAACTGATGGACTTTGGGTCTTAGAAATGATTCATAATTGGTAAGGGACTGTATGGTTTTGTGCTGTGACAGCTGACAAGGATTTCTCTTTGCCAAGTCTGGATTTTTTTTTTTCCTGGTTAAACGAGTCAAGTATCACCTTAGCCAGCTACCCATCTACTCTGCCTCCAGGAACATCTGGTCGATTAGCTCTTGTCTTAGGTTCTTGTGGGTTACGGTACCCAGGTTTCTGCTCTGGCTGTTACCTGTTACTTTAATTATAGCTCCCTTATCTCTGACCATTACGTGCTGCTGTCTGACCTTGACTTCTGCCATCCTTACTGACATCCGGGAGTCTAGCTTCACAGAAGCATCTGTTACCATCAACATTGACCTACGGAGGAAGCTACCACTGAGCTTCTCAATTTGCCAGTGTCACCCTCCCTAGCCGGGCCATAGTATGACTTTTTTGGGACCTGGAAATGTTTTGCCTTTGTGGGCCCCTTCCTATATTAAAAATGATATTTTACAATTGTGTTGATATAAAGATGCATACATCCTTTGACCCTGCAAGTTCATTTTTTTCCTTCTGATTTTAAAAGTAAATAAAACCTCTTCTTGAGACTCTTGCAGTGTTGTACCTACTGTGTCTAACGAGTAAACCAGCCCTACTCACAAGTGCATTCCTGATTGCTTAGTGAAGAGAGTGTCTTCTGGACTCTCCTGGTAAATAGAACCCAGTGGCGGATCCTCTGGCTGCCCCTAATACATCTATTCGAACATCCTCACCTCTCTGAACCTTGCAGAGCCTTCCTCAGTACTCTGAAAGGCAGTTTTGGCATTTCCACTTACTTGTAGGCCATATCATACTTAAGCTTCAAGGAGCAACTCAGCAGTCCATTAAGATCAGCTGTTCCAATATTGTGTTCTCCCATGTCTATAACCTCTTGCCCTCCAGTTTGATGATGAGACCCCTCTCTTCATCTACCTTGACTTTCCCCAACAATTTTAAGCTCCCCTGTCATGCATGTCCCCCTGGCTCCATGTGACCCTGCGGTTCTCTTGAGGAGTGAGCAGTTTCTTCCCAGAGCTGAGACTGCATTTCTCTGCTGGAGCTGTGCAACTGATTATTGGTCCAGGGGCGATGAGAGGAGGCAGGAGCTCATCTTAAGGAGGACAAGCATAATTTTGCAAAGCATCTATCTCAGGAGAGGATTTGTATGTTTCCCAGATGAGGTGCAATTGCTATCCTCCAGCAAGGGGCAGAGATGCTTGGGTTCAGAGGGTGGGGATAGAATGGGGGAGGGTCTATATTTTTTGGGTGCTCCGATGACCCCATCCAAGGTCTCAAGTTCCCGCCTCTCTCTCAGGACCCTGACCTTAGCATAGGAGACCTGTCACTGCGGCACCTGCACGATTAAAAACCCGGGCCTGGTTTAAGCCTAGTGAGCCTTCCAGTTGCAGCAAATGAACACTTCAAGTTCTGCCATGGAAGCCCCCTGGCTCTCACAACATGTCAAGTTATTCATTGGTTTCTTAAGTCTGTCATTATTTTTCTTCAAGGCTTCTGAAGCAGATAGCAAGAAGCAGCTAATTCCACAACCTTTATAATTTCCGCTGCTCCCACATCATTCGAGTGTAGGGCTTCTGCATTACCAAATGCTTCCCTGTCCACCTGGACCTTCTCCCAAAGCACAACAGGTACCTGGGATGTAACACTATGCTGCAGTTTATTTCTACGTGCTTCCAACCATCATTGGGCTGGGTAGCCGTATGTCTATGGGTGATCCAGTTCAACAATTCCATCCTAAAAGTCTGTTCTCTGGGGCCACTTCCAGGAGCAATTTATTTTGTGTTCCCTCAAAAACAGAGCCAGAGAAAGAACTTGAGTTCAGGTAATTTATTTTGGAGGTGATCCCAGAAACAAATGAGAACAAATAGGGAGAGAGAGACTGAAAGGAGAAAAAGCCAATACCAGGGTGTATTTATTGAGGCCAATGCCGTAACCAATGGGATTAGATTCCACCAGGACCCCCTGAGAAACACACAGAACTCTCCTTAGAATCGCCAGTCTGCAAAACAAGAGGCTAGAGCACTTGTCCACTTGCTGCCATGTCTCACAGTGTGAGGGTTGCTGCTGGGGCTTTACTCACTTGCCCAAGGATGTTCACAAAGACCAAGAAGTTCCTCTCCGTGCTAGAGAAAGCCCTGAGGCCAAGAGTAAAAAGCCATGTGGCTTGTTTCGGAGACAAGATGCTGAGATAATTCCACATAGGATTGTCTACTACAACTGTGGCTGAAATCAAAGACGTGGGGCCCCAAAATTGCCTGCCACAACAAGAATGTGTGATCAGAGTATTAGGTGGAAGCAGGGTGATTGGCTGTGTCTTTGCACTGTTGTCTAAGTCTTGCCTCGCCTGGATCGCCTGCCCCTGCACTTCCCATTCACTGAGATAGTAAATTCCTCATCTATTTAAGCCACTGTAGTGAGGTTTTTCTATCCCTTAAAGTTAATTTTAATTCTAACTGATATGCATATTCACATTATTTAAAATAACGTAGAGCATTATTTGAGAAATTCTGCTTTAGATGTAAAATTAGTGAAGATGTAGCTGGGTGTGGTGACACATGCCTATAGTTCCAGCTACTTGGAAGGCTGAGGCCGAAGGATCACCTGAGCCCAGAAGGTTGAGGCTGCGGTGGCCATGAGTGTGCCACTGCACTCCAGCCTGGGCGACAGAGTGAGACTCCCGCTCAAAAAAAAAAAAAAAAAAGTGAAGATGGTCTTCCCTATAGTCTAGTAACTTCATTCCATCTTTCACTCTCTCCATTAGGGTTCTTGATTCTGACTTGCCATCTTGTATAAGCTTGATACATTTGTAATTTATTCTTTGAGAGATTTTATACTTCAAATAACATAAGGAATGCATATTTTAGAATAGGAGGTGAGTGAAGTGTGAGATTAGGGTTGGGGAACTTGGGATCAACTAGGAAGTTGAACTAATTGAGAAATTTCATCATTTGCAGGTTATGTGGTGGGAGAAGGGGAGAGGGAAGGGATGACGAAGGGGTCTGTAAGGGACCCCCAATCTGGAAATGCTGTACAGTATAATGATTTTCCCCACTAAAAGGGTAGCGAGAGATATGTTAGACAGAATGTAATGTTTTTTAATTTAATAAGACTATTACGTCATGGAGGAAAAGGACATTCAGGCATCAAACCCTTTAAAATGAAACTAAACATTGCTTACATTTATAGAGGTTTATTCAGGCCTGGTCTGAGCGAGGTGGTTTTGATGAATAAAACCTTTTTAGATTTCTGAGATGATCTGGAATTGCAGTCATGATTATTATTTCTATGCTAAGTTCAGAAGGCATCATTTATTTTTGTTGTTACCTGAAAATATACTTCTGTACATGTATGAGTCTATCATAGATTGTTTGTAGAGGTGCAAGTATGCTCTTTATTTATCTGGAGTGTGAGTGTGTTTGTGTGTGTGTGACAGAGAGAGAGAGAGAGAGAGAGAGAGAGAGAGAGATTGAGAGAGAGAGAGATACGCAGGCATGGCTATTTGTCTATTGCAACCATAGTTGCAAGATGTCAGGGAAAGAGATGGATCAAGTTAAGGTTGACCTTAATACTGGTCAATCAGCATTTATCCCCTAAAAGAGCAAGTTTGAGGATGAAAGAGGGAAAGGTGACTGGGCCTCATGTCTGACATTCCTCCCTGTACGATCATCCTGGATATTGTTATTTGGTGGCTTTTTGCTTAACTGATCAACTTATTAGTTATTTAATTACTATTGAGTGCCCATGATATGTGAAGCCTTTAAATTCTATGCACAAAGTTACATAAAACAGTGGGTTTCTGTCCCTAGCACTCAGACTCCAATGATGAGACAAGTGCATTTATGTAATTTTGTGTTTTTGAAGATGGCTGTTTTTACATGAAGTCATTCTAGGACATTGAAGATCTGATGAGCAAACAATAAAGAACTTGTTTTGTTGTTGCCTGGTGAAACTAATTAAATACATGGATGGACAAACAAGTCAAATCAGGATGCTTCTCTAATTCATCCAAGAAATCTCAAGAGAATGAGCACTGTCGCTCTTGATATCTTCATTGTAATAAATCACTCTGACTCTTCCAGGTCTAAATAAATAATAATCGACATTAATACACACTTTTTAATGTATTGTTCTGAGATTAGTGACCCAGAATTCTTTTTTTCCCCCTATTGCAGAATTCATACTCTCATATCTAAAAATACTCAAAAACTTAGTAAAAAGTGGATCCATTCCACAGGCATAAAAATAATACAGAAATGCTGAGATGACATGGTATTCGAGGTTCAGGCTGTGCAAGTCAAGATGCCTGCTGTATTGCCTCACAGAGAGATAGATCTGGGCAGGCACACATACATTTCTTCTCACATGGGAGGGGAAACAGGGGCTGATGTAAGGATAAAAAAAGACCATCTAGCCATCTAGGCAGTTCTTTCCTGTCTTCATTTTTGGGAGATTGGGTGGGTAAAAATTGTTCATTAAATCAGGAAGCTCCAGGTTTCAGTGTGATCACATTGAGGTCTTTAGAGTAGACGGTGAGGCTACACTTACAGAAATGCTGTAGTGAAATTTCTGCTGGCTGACCTACTTCAAACCTACTATTTATCTTCTCTCTGCCTCAGTTTCCTCATCTGTAAAGTGGGAACAATAATAGGAGCCTTCCTCACGGGTGGTCATAAGAAATAAATGAAATAATACTTGAAAAGAATTTAGAATACCACCTGGTTCTTTTTTTTTTTTTTTTTTTTGAGTTGGAGTCTCACTCCATATCCCAGACTGGAGTGCAGTGGCCGCTCCCGGCCACCGCAGCCTTGAGCTGCTGGGCTCCGGCGATCCTTCCGCCTCAGTCTTCCAAGTAGCTGGAACTACAGGCATGCGCTACCATGCCCGGCTAATTTTTTGATTTATTGTAGAGATGAGGTCTCGCCAAGTTGCCCAGGCGGGTCTCGAACCCACGGGCTCAGGCAATCCACTCACCTCAGCCTCCCAAGGTGCGGGATTACAGGCTGAGACACTGAGCCCGGCTACCA
>CAUYQG010022403.1:0-13683 GCA_963574415.1 Tarsius wallacei
CCGAGAGCGTGTGCCACTGCACTCCAGCCTGGGTGCCAGAGTGAGACTCCAACTCAAAAAATAAAATAAAAAAAAAAAAAAAAAGGATATATGATTGTGTTCGGAGCTCCAGGGAGACTAAACAGAAAGGCAAGTATCTGCCCTTGTGAGTGGTGGCACTGGTAGGTGAGAGAGGTAAGCGATGACTACTGGGTGGACAACAGAGAGAATCTGCAATAAGGAGACAGAATCATGCACAGATTAGAGAACACTACTGGGCAATTTATCATAGCCTGAATTGTGTGCTCAAGGCCAGGGATTGATAATCTTTTTCTGTTAAGGGCCAGATAGTAAATATTTTAGGCTTTGCCAGTAACATATGACATTTGTTGCATATTCTTCTTTGCCTTTAAAACAACAACGAAAACAGAACTCTTTAAAAATGTGAAAACCATTCTTAGCTTGCCAGCCATATAAAAACAGGCTGTGGGCCACATTTGACCCACAGGCTATAGTTTGCCAATCCCTGCCTACACAGTGGAGGCTCAGAGGGGAGCTCCTACTTCAGTGAGGCTGAATATGTCGTTCTGAAACTTCCTGAAACTCTGGGATTTGTGTGGTGCTTTGAAAGATGGGTGAGATTTGGACTGAGAAATGTGTTCCTTCTGAAAGGCATAGTGAACAGAAAAGCAAGCCTGTGATGTTTACCACAATGCAGCCATGTTACATGTGGAGAGCGAAGAGCTGCAGTGCCTTTGCAAATGAAGTAGACTAATTGCAGGCCAGAGTTAGGGACTAGTGTGGCATGAAAATCTTAACTGCCTCAGCCCCTGACAGCTAGCCTACTAAGTAGCTCTGAGAAATGAAGATGCTCTTTTGGCTTATAGCCTCCATATTGACCTGGAGCCCAGGGAGGCAGTGTTTCATGTAACCAATAATTGGCTCTTCTAGTAGGAGCTTCTACTACTATGACTAATTAAAGAATAAACATCTTGTGTTCAGGGGAGTGAAGACAGTTGGTCTCTTAAACATACCTATATACAAAGATTATAACTCATCTTCAGTTGTGTTATTTTTATTGGCAACAAGGAAGAATTGCAACAACTAAAGCTAAGTCCCTTATTCACTGAACATTTATTGAATGCTTACTATATACGAGACCCTAGTTACAAGTTGAGAAGTTTACAGTCTGGGGGCGAGGGGAGGGGTTGAAAGAATCTGTATAGAAATAATTAGGGTAGAGTAAGATAAGGGTTAGAAATTATATATGCAAGGAACTATGTATGTCTAGAAGAAGGAACCAGTCAATTCATGGGTTTAAACTTTAAGTTGACTCAGTCTAATTATTGCTGTCCTTCAATAGCCATAGATTATATCTTTATTACTAGAAAAATAATTTGCAAATCTGTACCATTGATCACAAAGATGTCTGTGTAAAATACTGTGGTTGGATCAGATCCAAATCATCTCTGAGGAAAAAGCAATTTCAAACATTCTGCTACTGATACTAAGTTTTGTACTCTTATGTACAAAGTATATAGCTATAGTGTTGTATATCCTGTTGTACTGCACTGAATTAATTTTGTGCTTCCCAGTGTATTAGTGTAAATATTGGATTCTATAAAACAATTATTTTCCCCGGTTAAACCTCCAGAGAAGATTATGATGGTAGACAGAATAATGGCACCCAAAAGAATCTTCATCCTAATCACCTAAACATGTGAATATGTTATAGTACATGATAAAGGGAGAATTAAGGTTGATAATCATGTATAACTTTAAAATAGAAAGATTATCCTGGATTATTGGGGCAAGAAGCAATATAACCAATCACAAGTGTTGTTAAAAGTGGAAGAAAAGCACAGAAGAAGAGGTGAGGTTGACGCGATATGAGAAGAACCCAACCCAATTTTGCTGTCTTTGAAGACAAGAAGGGGGCCACAAGCCAAGGAATGGAGGTAGCCTCTAGATGCTGGAAAAGGCAGGGATCCGCAGTGTAAGACCCTTGATCATGTTCTATACGTGACTACAAATAATGCAACAGTAGCCAGTTCCCTTCACTTCCCCATTATTTGTCAACCCAGAGCCTCTTCTTTTTCTTTCCAAAGAGAATGAGTTATATGTTGATGTGATTGAAGTACCCCCTAGAGTTCCTCTGGTTTTCTTCATGATAACTGCATGCTTTCAGAGTGATGTCACATTTTCTGGAATATGTCTTTACTTTGAGAATAGTCTTTATTCTTACAGTAAATGTGGCAAAGAGCTGAAATAATTGTTCTATTATTATTTTGTAGAGATGAAGTTTCGCTATGTTGCCTAGTCTGGTCTTGAACTCCTAGGTTCAAGCAATCCTCCTGCTTTGGCCTCCTAGAGTGTTGGGATTACAGGTATAGGCCACAGTGCCCAGACAATAATTGTTTTTAAATGTGTAACTTGGGTAGGAACTTGAGAGAGGGTTTTCTTAGTTGGATAATCCTTAGACTATGAAATTACTTCGTTGATTCAGTTACTCCTAAGTGTCAGGATGAGTCTTGGCCTTTAAAGGATTAAAAGCTCTTAGTCCCAAAGTTGTCAGGCTTTTGGGTATACAATATATATATTTTATTAGTGCTTAGTGTACAGCAGGGGTATAAGGAATGGTAATGAATGATTCATTGTGAGCTCAATACTTCCAGGTTATGTAGGGAATATGATTTTGTCTTTATTTGATGTCTAAATTTGATGTTTTTATTTGATGTCTTTATTTGACATTTTCAAAATCCCTAGGTTTTTTTTGCCCTCTCAATGCTCAATTTCCTTTAATGACCCCCATCTCCCTGAAAGGCAGGTGCAGGCAGCTAGGTGATGGCAAGAAATGTTCACTTGAAGATCTTGCTCTGATTGAAGGCTTTGCCCACATGCTGGAAGACCCCCCTCCCAGGAAAAATACTCTCACACCGGCTTCTGGGCCTTCTCACTGCCAGGATCCAATTTCCCCCATGTATATTACTCGTAGTCCACCTGCCAATCTGGACTCAGCAGACACGCAAGCTCCTGGCCTCGGAAGACCCAGACTCCAGCAATGGAGCTGCTGTTGTTGGTTCCAAAGAGAATGACACTGGCAAAGGCATTCTTCCTTAGCTTGTCCAATCCTGGAACTTTACATTGATGAGTCTGCAACTCATAAAGGTCTGGGTGAACTTTTCAGGGAAGCAGTGCTCAGCATACCACAGGGACCAGCCATCCTTATCATAGTGCTCCCCAAAATATGGCAGTGCCACAGAGAGTATGTCCTCCTTGGAGTACTTCTTCTTACAAGTACTCCAACACTTGTAAAATTACAGCACTTAAATTCATCCAACACAAAGTTACTCTTGGACAGGTGGGCAAAGTGGTTCTTGTTCTTGGGTTCAGGAGCCAGGGCCTGCTCATATTCATCTATCTCTTCCTCAGGAACAGGGCGGCTGCTTTTTCTCCTCCTTCCACTTAGCCTGGGCCTTGTGCTTCTTTTCCCATGAACTCTTCTCTTCCCATGGAGTGTCCTTTTTAGGCTGGCTATCTGCAGACTTTTTAGCATCAAACTGGGCCATCTTCTCACAGAATTTCACTTCCCCCAAGACAGCACGGAACCGGGGCTGGCTAATGCAGGTGAGGAACCAGCAGTTGGTATTGGGAAAGGCTTGGCGGAAAGAAGGCTCCAGGGCCTGCTTATAGAGGCACAACAGGCTGCAGACAACTGTGATGTCAGCCAGCATCATTTGTTTACCCACCAGAAAAGTCATTGTCTTCAAGTGAGCATCCAGAATTTGCCTTACCTCCCTCCTCCTTTGCTTTCTCAGTGGCCTGTTTGTAGTGATACATGATGCCCAAGGTGGGGAACACCCAAGTATACTGGCTGGGGGCACTATGTTGCTATCAGCAAAGCTCACCTACTGCTGGCACTGTTACTATCAGCAAAACTCACAGCACTGCTCACTGGGCTGCTGCCTCTGGAGTACACAGCTCCTCATTGCTCACATCGTAGGCATTGGTAATGCTCTCAAACACATAGAATCTGTCATTACCCTCAAATGCTGGAAACTTGCTCGCAGGAAGCTTGCAGAGAAATTCAGGGGTACGGTTGGTTTGGCCAAAGTGGAAGGGAGGTGATGCGGAGTATATGGATCTGAGCCCCACTGTACTGAGCAGTGATGAGGGCCTTGAAGGCCCTCCAGTTTTCAGGATATGTGTACAGGGTCCCTGCCACCATGGTAATTCATCATAGAAAGGGGCCCTGGTTTCTAAAAGTACAGCTCTAATGAACAAAAACAAACAAACAAAAAAATAGAAGGCGGAGAGGAGGAAAGATGGAAGAAAAAAGGAAAGAAAAAATAAATGTCAATAAATGTTTCTGCTTCTTAAAATCATATAATCTATAGCCAGAATAGAATAAAAGAGACTTAACAGTAGCAACAGGTTTTGACTCTTGCTAAGACTTCTGCTTGTAAATTGGTAGGTAACTACACAAGTTAGATTTTAACATTCTTCAAAATATCCTTTTTATTACGTGATTTCTTGCATCATACATTTCATGTAAAAATTGCAACATTGTATTACTATTATTGTTCCTTAGAAACTGTTCTGGATTGAAATTTCATGTTATGTAAGATGTGTTTTTCTTACCAAAAATCTTAATTCCTGTTTTTTTCCGAACAATACTTGGCCAAATGAACATATTTCCACAAAGTCATATCCTATCTTTGTGGGTTTTATATCTCCAACAAAAGCAAAAAACTTTTTTTTAGCTTGTTCAATTATCTTTCCCTTTTTGTTTGGCATTTTACCTTAGCACTCAGGAAAGTGCTTAGTTCACAGCAGGGATACAATAAATGGTAACGAATGACTCATTGTGAGCTCAATACTTCTAGGTTATATAGGGATTATGATTTTGTCTTTATTTAAAAGTGAAAAACACTTATAATTTGATATAAGTACAATTTTCCTAAAAGACAAAAAAATTTTGAAAGAAAATTTTAACCCAAATGTATAAGCCTTTTACATTTGGGAAGGAGATTACTATTATTACAGCAATATTTATTATTATTAGAAGCAACATCAGAAGCTAAGTCATGCTAAGTGCTTTTTCTTTTCTTTGTCTTTCTTTCTTTCTTTTTTTTTTTAGAGATAGGGGGTCTCACTGTGTTACTCAGGCTGGACTTGAACTCCTGAGATCAAGCGATCCTCCCTCCTCAGCCTCCAGAGTAGCTGAATGACTGAGAGTACAGAGGAATGCCTGACTCTAAGTCTTTAATTGCTTTTCTTATTTCTTTTTTTTTTTTTTTTTTTTTTTTTGAGTTGGAGTCTCACTCTGTCACCCAGACTGGAGTGCAGTGGCCGCTCCCGGCTGCCGCAGCCTCGACCTGCTGGGCTCCGGCGATCCTTCCACCTCAGCCTTCCAAGTAGCTGGAACTACAGGCGCACGCTACCACGCCCGGCTAATTTTTTGATTTATTGTAGAGATGAGGTCTAGCCAAGTTGCCCAGGTGGGTCTCGAACCGCGGGCTCAGGCAATCCACTCACCTCAGCCTCCCAAAGCGCAGGATTACAGGCTGAGCCACCGAGCCCGGCTCCTAACAAAATCTTGATCATTTATTATTCATATATGTGGCTGTACGTTCTAGCAATGTCAGTCATATGACTGATGAACAATAATTATTTGCAGAATCAATGACTCTCTTGGGAGTTAACATTTGCCCTTGATGACATGATAATGTTATTATGTGTTGACTGACATATTGAAAGAAATAAATGTCAAAGGAAGAAAAAGAGTTACATTATTTTTTCCTTGGAAATCCAATTCTTTTTTACTTTGACTAAACATCAGTACACAGTCATTGTTTTACATAAACACAGAGCTTTAGAAGACATAATTGTTTAAGAAGTGAAATGTAACCATAGTAAGTGAAGAGGACACAATAGTCCGGAATAGGACCCAAGTAGGAGCTAAACAAACTAGACAATGGCAAGATAAAGTTAGTGATGAGGAGATAACATTCATAGGGATTTTTGTCATCACATGGAAGATGTATTTTTCCATTGTGTAGGAATAGATCAATCATATGTAACCCAAGTGTCAGTAGTGTGGATGACCTCAGGTCCCCTCACTTTCTGGGTTTAACCTGAAATTTTTTTTTTTTTTTGAGTCAGAGTTTCACTCTGTCACCCAGGCTGGAGTGCATGGTATAACCTGAATTTTAAAGTCCAAATAAGATATTGCTATGGAAAAATCTCACCTGTGTATTTTTGTAGAGTTTAATCCATCTTTATCCACACCCCAGGGTACTTCCTAAATATTGCTCTTGATTTCTTTTTTCTCTGCTTCCTTCCTGCTTTCTTTCTTTCTTTCTTTCCTTCCTTCTTCTTTCCTTCCCTCTTTCTATTTTTTTCATCATCTTAATCCTTCATTTTATTTTGGACATTATTTCTCGAGCGACTTTTTAAAAAATATTTATTTTAAATTTCAGATACAGGAGATACAATTGCATGTCTGTTACATGGACGTATTGTGTAGTGGTGGGGATTGGGTCTCTGGTGACCCATTCTCCAGATGTGAACATTATAATCAATAGGAATTTCTGAACCCTAACCCCCCTCCTTCTTTTTTTCTTTTTCTGAAGCTTTGCAGTCACAGAGGGATTATAGCACCATGTAGGCAGCAACTTAAAACTGGACATTAGGTATGTTTGTCCTAAAATTCATCAGCCATCTGCTGCCACAGGGATTATCCTGCTGGTTTCACGGAGGGCTGGCCTTCCTTCAAGTAACTCTTATCTTCTCTTTATCTCCTTTCTCTTCTTATTGTCTTGCCTGAGTTGCTCACTGAGATTCAAAGTTCTCACCTAATTGTGCAGAGTGTTTTGATTTTCTTTTAATTTCCCATATCCTTCCAGACTATGCCCTGGGGTGAGGCACACAGGTGAAGTTCAACACAATGAGTATTATTATTTCAGTGAACAGCATTTCCTCTGATCTGATGCTACTCTGCAAATTTGCAGAGGAGACCACAGGTTGCCTCTTGTTCTATATTGCAGTTCTCTTCTTTTGGATACTCATAGAAACAGTTGCTTTCTAGAACTCAGAATTTTCTAAAGTCAAAACAGGAAATCCCAGAATGTCTGGCCTGGAAGTAATATTAAAACTCAGACAAATAGAATATGTATATATGTTTTCTTTTCTTTTGTCCATATGTTTTTAACAGTTTACCCTCATGATATGAAATCTAGAAGTGTAAAGAAAACATGACAAGTTATTCTTGTAGTATTAATCTTGGCTATGATCCCAAAATGAGACAGGTGCTATCTATAGACTTTATTCAGCCCCATTCTTCCTTATTCAATGATGCTTCAGGTCACCCCAGTTTAGTGATTTACTTTTAGTGGAATTAAACTCGAATGTCATGAAATACATATATCCAGCTTTGATTACAGTTATAAAGTTTGTCTAACAAGTCACATGACATTTGTGTTGTTGATGGTCAAAGTAAGTAGCAATGGGATGCATATAACTAGCTAGCATGTCTTAAAAACTCTTCAGGAATAATAGAAATAATAACAACACAACTGTCATTAATTGAGTATTCCTATGTGCCAAGTACTTTTCTAAACACTTACTGTGTAATAAAACAGCAACCCTATGAGGTAGGTACAATTAACGTCCCTATTATGCAGTTGAGGAAATAGAGGTCTAAAAATTTAACAACATACTCAGAGAAGGGAGGCCTTATCACAGGGTCTGTTAAGCTACACTTGGCCTTCGGGTCTTATGTTGGACTTTCTCTATTTCAAATGAGATGAAGAGGCTAAAATTCACAGAGGTGAAGACTGTTGCAAAGACTCTGATTCACATCAGCTGACACACATTTGGTGCCCTTTGCATTGTAACCCCTGCTTCTGCTTTTCCCTGAGGGCTTTGGAGTTTCAGTTTTTGCAGTAGAGGGTGAGTGTTTTGCAGCTCTCTGGAGGTAATTGACAAATGGCAGCTACAATACTCCACTGGCTGTTTGATTTGTCTGTCACTAGGAACATTTTGTCATTGTTTCCAGAATATAAAGAATTATTATGTATTAACCTGTGCCTGTTTCAGGAATATGGCTGGACATTACAATTTAAAATTCCACTGCTGTAACCTTCAGTTTAACCTCCTAAGGGCAGCACATCATTCTAATTATACAATAAAGCTTAAACTTTATAGAACAGAGACTGGCATAGAAAATAAGATAAAATTTCTTAATGTGAATCATCTTTTAGTTATCTAAAATCTATGATGCCAAGCTACTTCTCTGTCTGGTCAAGTTAATTCAGAAAAAAGAAAAAAAAAAGGAATTGAAAAGATTTTTCCATTATAGTTTTCAATGCAGTTTTTTAAAAATAAAAAGTCCATTTAATAGTCACTTTTTGATATTGTTATTGTTGATAACAGTAGAAATCAGTCTAAATTAATTTTAGCAAGAAGAGAGAATTTAATATGATGAAACAAGTCATTGATATGATGTTCTGGAAGCCAACAACAGAGATGAATCTGTGACTTAAAAGGGACTAGAAGCCGGGCTCGGTGGCTCAGCCTGTAATCTCAGCGCTTTGGGAGGCCAAGGTGAGTGGACTGCCTGAACCCGCGGGTTTGAGACCCGCCTGGGCAACTTGGCGAGACCTCATCTCTACAATAAATCAAAAATTAGCCAGGCATGGTAGCACGTGCCTGTAGTTCCAGCTACTTGGAAGGCTGAGGCGGAAGGATTGCCAGAGTCCAGCAGGTCGAGGCTGCAGTGGCTGGGAGCAGCCACTGCACTCCAGTCTGGATGACAGAGTGAGACCCCAAAAAAATAAAAAAATAAAAAATAAAAATAAAATAAAATAAAAGGGACTAGAAATGGAAAGCCACGAGGAGTCCAGAAAACGTCCCTATTATGCAGTTGAGGAAATAGAGGTCTAAAAATTTAACAACATACCCAGAGAAGGGAGGCCTTATCACAGGGTCTGTTAAGCTACACTTGGCCTTCGGGTCTTATGTTGGACTTTCTCTATTTTTTATCTCCACTGTTCTCTGCAAATGTTTTTCATTCTGCTGTCTTTGCAAAACAGCTTTTTCTGTTACTCAGCTACTCCTAAGACAATGACTGAGACTCAGTTCCCAAGTTCATACTGTTTCTGTGTAAGTGAACCAACATGGAGATTTCACTTAGTCACAATTGTAAGTTCCCAAGGAGGTACTCTGATTGGCTCAATTTGGTTCTGGTGCTTAGTCATTGTCTAATTAGTTAAATCCTAGGCAATGACTTTAGAAGACTAAAACATGGCTTTCAGGATCATCCCTGTGACTCATGGGGTCAGAGTGAAGAACTGTTCTCAGAGGACAGAGAATTGTGAACTGGGCAGACATCACAGAAGTCTCTGCTATTACCATGTAACTAGGTTTCTGTGTAAACCAGCCCTTAAATTCAAGGGTTATATTGAATTCAAGGACAGCGTCTCTTCTATCTAGCTGGGCATACTTTTAGATCAGCCTATTTGAGTATGTAATTAGGGCAACACATTTTAAAATCAGCCTGAAATAAACAAAATGTTAATTGAAGTCTACAGTAAACCAAAAAAATTATGAATTTCAAAAGCTAAGTGGAAGTGCTTTAGATTATTCTTGACACCACACCTTTAATTTGTGGGAATAATTGAGATGCATCCAACTTTTTCGTCTTGCTGATGATGTTTAAGAGTTAGCTTAAGTCAGAATACCACGTTTCCTGCTGTAATTGATGGTCAAATCCTTGGAGATTGTAGGGCTTTCAAATACCTGCATATAATTATACAAATCAATCTAGAGGATGTATGAGTAGAGAAAGAGGACATTTTTGTTATGTCCTTAATGTGTCTTTTGTATCCTCCTATGGCCTGAAAGAAACTTGAGAAATCATCTAGTCTGATCCCCTCATTTTACTGACGGAAAATGGAGCACAGTTTTTAAAAAATAAAAGAGTTTGTTGGGAAGACTAAGCTCTTTGGTGAGTATAATTTTTAGGATTTTAATTAAAATTATTATCCAAGAATAACAGAGTCATATTGTAAAAAATTAAATAGAATGACAAGGGTGCTCCTCCCTAACATTGAGTCATGCTTTCCAGAATCATAAACTTTCAACTCTTAGCTAACTCTTCTAAATTTCACCTCCATTTTTCTAAACATGCTGAAAAAATATTGATTTTTTTCAATTGTAGACATTATTTTATTGATTGACTTTCTGTACACATCTCTCTCAACTCCCTGAGCTATAGCTGTGACAATATTCACATGGTCATAATATTAACATTGAGTTTTGGTTTATCCAAAAATTGCAATATTGGGATGGTTGGGTTAGCAGGAGTATATGTATGTGTATAAGTGATAAAAGAAAATAAGAAAATAATGATAAAGTGTCTAAAAGAAAGAAAAGAAATGAGGCCACTGGGCACATAAATTTATTTGTTCTTAATTTAAAAGTGTATATATTTAATCAAATAAATGTACAGCTACATATTTCTCTTTTAAATAACCATTTGGGTTTTTTTAGAATTAATCGTTGCCTTAATTTTTGATTTCCCCATTTCCCATATATCTGTCACTAATTCATCTAATACTTTACTAGATTTGAATATCTCCTGTCAGTACAGTCATACATTTCAGATAGTCTGAATTTTCTTTTTCCTTCCTCTTCTTGGAGTCACCCCTGTTGGAACTTTCCTTCCTCTTGCGCCAGTTTTGACAAGTCTTGGACTTGATGACCAGCTAACATCCTGGTACTTCTCTTATTTTTATTCTGGAATTTTTTCCCCTCTGGTATGAGATCCTGTTTCTTGGATCCTCTTTCTTGGGCTACTTTCTCATTTTGTAGGGCATATTTTTCAGTGACTTGTTGAAAAAGGGTGCTTGACAGCTATTTAATTAATTAATTAATTTTTTTGAGTCAGTGTCTCACTCTGTCATGCAAGCTGGAGTACAGTGGCATGCTTATGGCCACCATAACCTTGACCTGCTGGGCTTAGGCGATCCTTTCACCTCAGCCTTCCAAGTAGCTGGAACTACAGGCACGCACTTCCATGCCCGGCTAATATTTTGATTTATTGTAGAGACAAGGTCTCACCAAGTTGCCCTGGCTGGTTTTGAGCCCCTGGGCTCAGGCAATCCTCTCACCTTGGCCTTCCAAAGTGCTTGGATTACAGGCTGAGCTACTGCGCCCAGCCCTGGCAGTTATTTTATTTGAGACAGCATTTCACATGTCTGAAAACATTTTTATTCTACCCTTTTATGTGATTAATAGTATGTGTGGACATGCATATGTGCTTGTGTGTATAGAATTCTACGTGGACATTCATTATTTCTCAAAGACATTGCTTCTTTTTCTTTTAGCTTCAAGTGTTCCTGTAAAGAAGTCTAGTATTAAAATGATTCACAGTATTTTTCTAATACACATCTGCATCCATCATGGTGATAATTTCACAGCTTGATGATTCACAATATTTTATATACACTCCTTTCCCCCCAGTTTTGAATTTTTGCAATGATATGTGTTAGTATGGGTCTTTAAAAAAATTAATTGTGCTGGACATTCAGTGAGATATTTTAATCTGGAAATGTTTACCTTTCTGTGTCAGGACATATGTTCTCAAGGTATTTATCAGATAAACTTCTCTCCTCCAAGATGACTTGAATCTCTATAGGTGAGGTAAGGACTTTTTAACTTCATTTTTAGAAAGACTGGGTATGGACCTGACTGATTTGTTGGGGAATTTCCTAAACTTCTCAATTTCTTCATAGCGGAATCCCCCTGTCTCCTGACTCAATGTTATATGCCTGGCTACCAATGCTCAGAAGCCAAGGGGAAAGAGAGAGTTGAGAACTGGTTATTCTTCAAGCAGCACACTTCCTATTTTTTTGCTATACTAAAGGAGGGGTAGTTGACTAGTTTGCTGAATGGTGAAGGGCTTGAAAATTGTAACTCCTTCTTATATAATTCTGCAATCCCACTCTTCACTTTGGCCATTTAGGAAGCCTAGAATCACACTATTCTGAGCCTCTCTGGGGTTCCGTGAAATGAATTGCTTGTATCATCCTGGCATTTCTTTCTGTAATCTCGACTTATATCAAACATATAAAATAAATTACACTTAATTATTCTTTTCAAGTTCCAATATTTTGCTGACATTTTATATACTATTATCATCCCTACCATTCTCTTTATTCTTGTGTATTTATGTCATTTAAATTCCTTTATTTTATTTTTGGAAAGTGTTTGGGAGGAAAGAGAGAGAAATATGTATGCTCTTTCACCATATTAATCTTTTGGGGGCATTAGAATTTGACCTTCACATGCTGACTACTTGACTCAGTTCTTTTATCTTTAATTTCAGTAATGTATTTTGGTGGGCTAATCTCTGATGTTATTCCCACAACATAATATCAAACAGGTATGGATACAAAAACACTGCACCTGGCTGCTTATTTTCTAATTAGAATTCTTTCTAATTTATCTTGTTTCTTGCAGGTCATAGTCACAAAAATGAAAAATTAGTAAGAATAGATAATGCATTAGAAGATAGAATCAATAATTAGAATAAAAAGACACAAAGTAAACCTGCATGTATACAAGCTTATTTAATATTGTTAAATACAAAATATTGCATTAAGGTTCAAAATGTTGATTATTAAAGATAGAATGAGGATTTCTATCTTGATAGCTGTTTATATGAATGTAAACTGAGAGCTTAAAGTATATATGACACACATTTTGTCCGTGTTATTAGAAAAGTGAATGTGAAAGAGCATACATATTCCTCTCTCTTTCCTCACGTGTTATTAGAAAAGTAAATGTGTTCATAGGCTGCATTTTACAAATATATAATTTAAATTTAAAAAGATCAGACCACACCTAGAGTTTTGTGTTCACTCTGAGTATAGAACTCTGTTTTTAATGGCAGATTTTAAGCAGAAGTGTGTCCAAACAAAAGTGTTTAGGATGGTGAGAATTTCTGGAAACATGTCCCATGAGGAATGGCTAATTTTACCATAGACATTCAGTTTGGAGAAGGGATAACTTGATAGTTCTAAAATATTTGAAGGGCTATCAATAGTAAAAGAGGGAGCAGATTAATTTAGTCTCATTCTAAAGGTCAAAACTAAGATGGATCTAATGATGAATATTTAGTAGGAGATCTCCTTGTCAGTGCAAAGAGCTTAAAGACCGTTTCTTAGGATACTCTTGAAATGATTCTTCTTTGAGTTGAGTTCTTCTTGAGTCATCTGTCAGGGTCCTTTTAATGAGTAGCTTATGCAAAAGTGCCTTTGAAGTCATTTTTGGCTTCCCATGACTTGGCTCATCGTTTTTCCCCCTCATTATTAATTAATTAATTATTAAAGATGTAGGGTACAATTCAGGATTAGGTATACAAGTGGTCATTGTACAGGTAAAGTTTGGACCTCTCCTTGGTGCCCACTCCACCTGGTTTGAGATCAGGTACCCTTATTGATGTTATATGTCCCCCCTCCCCTGGTAGTTTCCGACTACTGCCAATTCTTTTCTTACAGTATTATGGTAAATGTTCAGGGTCTGCTTATGAATGAGACTTGGCTCATCTTGGAAAACACATGGTTGTTTTGTCTCCAAACAACCAAGCCAATTCACCTTAAATTCATGAATGATGAGGATGACTTTTGCTCTCTAGCT
>CAUYQG010022405.1:0-14266 GCA_963574415.1 Tarsius wallacei
CACTGTACTCCAGTCTGGGCAACAGAGGATCAATGACTTAAATGTGAACCTCAAACTATAAAAATCTTAGAAGAAAATCTTACTGGATTTTGGAGTAAGGAATGAATTCATGACCAAGTGCTCAAAAGTCAATGCAGCAAAAGTTAAGTTTGACAGATAGGGACATATCAACTAAAAAGTTTTTTCACAGTAAGATAATCCATCAAGAGAGTAAAAAGACAACCCACAGAATGGGGAAAAAAGCATTTGCAAGCTACATATCCAACAAAGACCTAGCATCCCATCTAGTATCTACAAAGAATTCAAACCAATTGACAACAACAACAACAAAAAAAAATCCATTAATTAGCGGGCAAAGAACATGAACAGACACTTATCCAAGAAAGACATTCAAGCAACCAACAAACATATGAAAAATGCTCAGTCTCACTAATCATCAGAGAAATGTAAACTAAGACTACAATAAGATACAATAAGTACACCTCACACCAGTCAGGATGATTATTATTAAAAACAAAACAAGACAAAACAAAGCAACAGGTGTTGGTGAGTGAGACTGCGGAGAAAAGGGAATGATTCTACACTGCTGGTGGGAATGTAAGCTAGTGAAACCTTTGTGGAAAGAAATGTGGTATTTTCTCAAAGAACTAAAAGTTGAGCTATCATTTGATCCAGCAATCGCAGTTCTGGCAGTATACTCAAAGAAACATAAATAGTTCTACCAAAGAGACACCTGCACATGTATGCTCATTACAGCACTATTCACAAGAGGAAAAACATGGGACCCTTCCAGTTGCCCACCAAAAGTGGACTGGATAAAGAAAATGTGGTATGTACTGCTGATGGTATAAAATGCAGCCACAAAGAAGAACAAAATCATATCTTTTGAAGCAACATGGATGCAGCTGAAGACCATAATTCTATGTGAACTATCACAGAAACAAATAACTAAATTCCACCTTCTCACTAAAAACTGAGCCCTAATCATTGCAAGCACAAGCACAAAGTTGGGAACAATAGACACTGGACATTGCTAAAGGAGGAAAGGAGAGAAATGGGATGGGGGCACTCGACCCACACTGTGTACCAGGTCCACTGCTGGGGTGGAAATGGGGATGTTAGAAGCTCAAACCTCATCTGCACACAATTTACTTATGTAGTATATCCTCACATGTACCCTTCAACTCTAAAATGAAAAAAAAATGAAATTTTAAAAATATTTCAAACCAATAAATAAAAAAAAATGAATGTACTTCAATCTAAAAAAAGATTTTCTGAATCTCGATACAGTTTTGAACAATACTGCAGTAATCAGCTTTATATATATGTGTGTGTATACACACACACACACACACACATATTCTGTTTATTTATTTAAGTATTAGAGGTAGAATTGTTGAGTAAAGCATATGTGTATTTTCAACTTTGATGCACACGCATATATGTAAAGTACATTGTCAAAATGACCTAAAGATCAGCAACAAGTATGTCTGTTTACTTCTTATTAGCAGTATCTAAAGGGCATTGGTCATAAGCAAATGACATTTAAAGTTATTATAAGATTTACTTCATGCTACTTTTTTTGAAACAATACTTCACACAGTCCTTGGAATTTAATCTTTTGCTCAATATATAGTCAGGGTAATTTGTTTTTAAGGGCAGCAACAATAATAGAAACAATAGCAGTAATAAGAAATACAGATAGTAGTCGTAGAAATAGAATGAGCAGGAGCAGTAGGTACAGAAATAGTACCTCTAATATAAAAATTCTTCTGAATTTAAGCTACTTTACCATTAGCCAGTGTAAGTGGATGGCAGTTAGAGCTACACTGTGGCAGTAGGAACCCGCTTGATCATGTGTAAGTCGTGTCCCAGCATTAAGGATTATTGAGCACTAACGTGTGCTGCTGAACATCTATTTAAAGATACACAGTCAAATAACAAGCAACATTTTAATAAGAAATGCATATTTAAATCAAAATCACCAAAAAATTCTCTGTGTCCCTAACCTTTCACTCTATGTTGATTTAAAACTTTGGCTGTATTATTCTGCACTTTAAAAATAGATATTACTTAATCATTATGACAATTTTTTTTTTTTGAGTTGGAGTCTCACTCTGTCGCCCAGACTGCAGTGCACTGGCTGCTCCCGGCCACCGCAACCTGGACCTGCTGGGCTCCCGTGATCCTTCCGCCTCAGCCTTCCAAGTAGCCGGAATTACAGGCACGCGCTACCACGCCCGGCTGATTTTTTGATTTATTATAGAGCTGGGGTCTCGCCAAGTTGCCCAGGCAGATCTCGAACCCGCAGGCTCAGGCAACCCACTCACCTCAGCCTCCCAAAGCGTGGGATTACAGGCTGAGCCACCGAGCCCGGTTCATTATGACAATTTTAATGATCCAAACTCTGTTCAAGATTTTGATCTTTCTTTCCTTCTCTTCATTCTATCTAAAATACTATAATCACTGAATAAACAACAGTTGTAATACCTTACAAATGTAACCTTCTTTTCTATTGAAAACTGCATTACTGGATTACTTTGACTTTATTTCTCTTGTAAGAACAAATTTCTCTTTTCAGCATGTTTACAATGTTTTTTAAATGTAAATAATTGCAACAAAGTACAATGGTAAAATTTTACATTTTCGATTTTTCAGAGAATTTAGATAATTCTGGGATACAAATAAAATGATGTATAAAAAGTAGTATACATGCAAAATACAAAAAAAATTAATGGAATTCAGAATCATTTACAGAATTAAAAAATAATAAATACCATGTATTAGTGGAGCATGGGGTTCAAAATAATTCAGATTTGATTTATAGGATTTCCATTTAGGCATGTTATACATCTTGAACGGTAACTAAATTTTACAGTTGTAGTGTTATTTTCACTTCCAAAAGTATATTTAACATTTATATACCCTGCTAAATATTGAATAAAAATAAAAAATACTAAAAGCCTGGCCTTATTCAATTGTTCACAGTTTTAAAACTTTGAAGTTTTCTGACAAAGTAAGTGCTGGTGTTTGTTTCATTTGGGTTCCTGTTATGGGTGCTTTATACCGTGTTATTGACTTGGGTTGTGAGCAGTTCTCCTGGTTGAATTGATTTATGATACACTCTGTTGCCATCCAGACAGTTTCCAGTGAAGTGACAAAGCATTTCTGCTTCTATACCCATCTAATCAATGGAAAGGAAAGTGAGACCAGACAAAACAAAACCATTTATACAAGGTGACTGGACACTAAATGTCATATTGCGTATGCTGTGTGTGAAAATAAATAGCAGATATATATACCTTGTTAATCTGCATTATTATGTGATTTTCAAAAGATATATCTGGTACCAAGACCATAAAAACCGTTGTTGCATTAAATGGTTTGTTTAAAAATGTATAAATGTCCATATATTTTATGTGAATATTAGTCTTCTGCTTGCAGTATTTGCTTTTGTATTTGTGAGAATATATACATTAAAAAATTTAAAAAACAAGTAACACTTGACTAAATGAAAGAAAATAAATATTCAGAGAGAAAATTGATTAATGTAACCAATCATTTTGCCAAATTTAAGAAGACCGTGAAATGTTCTTGGAACTCCTCAATTTAATGAGAAATTACTGGTTCTTATACTATGCTGCAGACTAAATAAATCTATTGTTTCTGAATTTATTTTTTTTGCTCTACCTTCACATTACATTTATATTCACCTAACTGCATTTGAATTGAAGTAAAATAAAAATTGCAAGACATGGAATGTGAATCAGAAATACTGACTGCATTATATGAATATTTTTAGACACTTGGTAGTATTGGACATTGTGCTTAGAAAGTAAAGCCTATGCGGGGCAGCACAAAGAGTGCATGACAAGGAGTGATGGAAAAGTAGGGTGAGAACACATTTTAGTGGGTCTTGTATGTCACAGTTAGTCTTAAGGAAGACTAGTTAAAAAAGAAAATAAGTGACATCTGTATTTGTTTGAGAAAGATGATTGGGTGTATGTAGAGGGAAGGGGTTGAAAACTTTGTAGATGATAGAACATTATTCCCATGGTGTGAGGATTATTAGAAAAATATTCAGGATGGGTAAGTGAGTGGGCTACTTTGACTAGAATTTTAGGATTCAGATACAGATACAGCAAGGGTGGCAAAATAGAGCTGAGCATGTTTGTCAGATTTCTAGTCAAAGTAAGTGGATTGGAATGCCATTGATGGGGATATGGAATAAAAAAGAAATAATATTTAATAAGGTTTCATGATTTCCAACATTATTCAAGTTTTCTGTTTAGAAATGAGCCATTGACATTGCACCATTCCTCACAGGGTATAAATTGGCAACACCATAGCAGATTGATTACCTTAGACACCACCCCTCCTTCCTGCAGCAATTATCCTTTCAAGGAAACTCAAATTTGGCATATAGATTTGCCTGTTTGCATATAACACTTTTGTCTGTATCTTCATTGATAGATTTATAGAATTGTATTTATCATAATAATATTCCACATAAAACTGCTTAAGAAATTTTTTTTTTTTTTTTGAGTTGGAGTCTCACTCTGTTGCCCAACTGGAGTGCAGTGGCTGCTCCTGGCCACCGCAGCCTCGACCTGCTGGGCTCCGGCGATCCTTCCGCCTCAGCCTTCCGAGTAGCCGGAACTACAGGTGCGCGCTACCACGCTCGGCTGATTTTTTGATTTATTGTAGTGATGAGGTCTCACTTGCCCAGGCGGGTCTCGAACCCGCAGGCTCAGGCAATCCACTCACCTCAGCCTCCCAAAGGCGCGGGATTACAGGCTGAGCCACCAAGTACGGTTAAGAAATTTATATTAAGGGAAGAGGGACATTATACTCTAATGCATGAAATTGACTGGTCTTACCTAGTGTTCCATCAACCAGAAACATGTTGTTTAAAAGAACTGTGTGATGACATTCTAAGGGCTCAGTTAAGGTAACAGGTAGCCAATATGATTCTGTCACAATGGGATTTTAGACTATAGGGTATGGAATTCATCTAATATCAGGCACCAACATATGATGCAGTCTCTCCCATAGCCAGAATGATGAATTCCAAAGCCAACAACAAAGATAGGAGTGGTCTCTCACATTGTTATACCTAATAGCTACTGCAGGAATGTTTATGCCCTGTTCCCATGACGTTGGACATGTGTTTGCCTGTCATAGTGCCCAAAGGAAGCCAGCATCTACCAGAGAATTCTGCAAAGGTTCCAATGAATTAGAAATTGAAAGATACTCCTCACCATTTGACATTTGGAAATTGAGGTTAAATAACAAAACATGGAGTCTACATTGTTGAATGATCCTGATAACCAGGGAAAAATTATGTTGTTAATATGGAAACTACTTAAAAATCAGAAAGAATTCACTGAAGTTCTTTCCAGAACTCCTTTTCCTAATAGTCCTGGTCAGTGGAAAACTGTTGCTTCTACTAGAAAAATGGTCAACAGAAACTCATATTCTGGAAGAATAGCATTTGAGTTATTTCTTCAGGTCAAAATCCAAATTTATCTATGATGTGGAAAAGGGTGAACGTGATAAGGAATGGTTACTGCATGAAGGTATCTATTTTTACTAACTTTTAGTTCATGACCAATCATGAAGTGCACGGCTATAGCAGGTATTTGTATTTTATGTTATATATTTATTTCTCCACAATCCCACTATTTTATATGAAGAACACAGTGAACATAAATTGATAGCACCCATGATTCTATAGTTACTAGCAAATGAATATGCTTTGTGTATTCCCTGAGATGGAGACATAAACTTTCACTTGAATAAAGAATAAAAGTGAAAAACTGAGGGGCCAAAGTGGTAAACTTTGCCAGATCTTCTATTTGTAATTTCAAATCCACTCTCCATCCTTCTTTCCTTGTCCTCTGCTCTGGGAGGCCGAGTTCTTTGTTTTCTGGTTTTGTTTTGCAAGTGCAGAGTCCTGGTAGAAAATCAAGAAAAGGGACAGACGTGGGTGGCTCAAGCCTGTAATCCCAGCACTTTGGGAGATTAGGTGAAGGGATTGCCTGAGCCCACAGGTTTGAGAACAGCCTGGGCAACTTGTTGAGACCTCATCTCTACAATAAAAGCAAAAAATTAACGAGCATGGTAGCTTGCGCTTGTAGTTCCAGCAACTTGGAAGGCTGATGCAGAAGGATCACCTGAGCTCAGCAGGTTGACGCTGGGGTGACCTTGAGCATGCCACCACACTCCAGCCTGGATGATGGAGTGAGACTCCAAGTCACAATAAATAAATAAATGAATGAATAAATAAATAAATAAATAAGAAAACCAAGAAGTGAAGTTTTATTATTCTTAAGTATATTAATTTTACTGTCTTCATCTCTGGGATGTATGCAGCTTGCCTGTGTCCCTCAGATGGCTGTTACAACTTCTTTCAATACAACTTTCTCTACCCACTTTTTTCTTTCCAGGTTTGGTTATCCTCTTTCTCCAGAGCCCATCATGACTAGGAGATTTTAGAGTTCTTCTAATGTCATTTGCTGTGAATTCCTGCACTATTCCTTGTGGTTCTAACCATCCTCATCTTGTACATATTTTCATTGTAAAAAAAATATAGTAAAATTGCCAATTTGACATATATTTGCTTGTAAGACCCTGCAGCTGACAATGTGGGTGAGCGTTTTTTGAGAAAAGCCACATAGGAAGCCAAGAAAGTTCTATAAGGAGAATTAGAAATTTTTGAAGGGATCAGGAACATAAAAATTCCATACATTTCCAACATATTTTTTGAGGGGCAACTGTTGTGAGCAAGAATGATTGAACAGATCATGATTGCCAACAAAGGTAGAAAAAGTTGTTGCAAAATAATCTGGAGTCGTAAAGTCTAAGATCTCATAGTTCACCAATGAAATGCAATTCATAATAGTGAGGAGAAGTTGGGCGCTAGATAAAGAGCCAGTAAGCACAGAGTCAAAAGAGAGCAAGGGGCACATAGAGGGTTTTATCACGTCCCTAGTTAAATAAACAGAAAAAGACATTTTAAAAAACCTGTGTAAATAATAAATATAGCCACAGATCAAATGTTACCTCTATTCTTAGAGAAATTTACATAATATTAAGGAAGCAAGTGCAACTATGAAAGAATACTATGAAGCAATAATATTAAGAAGAAAACAAAGACAAATAACAAGAGGTAATAGCAGAAAATAAGCTGCCATTTAAAGGAGCTGCTAAAATGTAGAAAATTATTTTATTTTTTAAAAAGGCAAAATAACTTTAGCAAGAATAAAGAATAGTTTTAGCATCTAGAAAAAAATTAACTCATATATAAAGGAAAGAAAATTAGGTTGGCTTCCTAGTTTTATGTGCAGAACTTCCTGTTGAAAGCAGTTGAGAGGCAGCTACAATATACATAAGGAAAGATTATGGGGCCCAAGGATATTGAATCTGGCCAAGCTTTTTTTTTTTTTGAGTTGGAGTCTCACTCTGTCACCCAGACTGGAGGGCAGTGGCCGCTCCCGGCCACCGCAGCCTCAACCTGCTGGGCTCTGGCGATCCTTCCGCCTCAGCCTTCCAAGTAGCTAGAACTACAGGCACGCGCTACCACGCCCGGCTAATTTTTTTATTTATTGTAGAGATGAGGTCTCGCTTGCCCAGGTGGGTCTTGAACCCACGGGCTCAGGCAATCCACTCACCTCAGCCTCCCAAAGGCGTGGGATTACAGGCTATGGCCAAGCTTTTTTTCAAGTGTAAGAACAAGGAGAAGTCTCTGAGTTTAGAAGATCAGAAATTGAGTTTAAAAGTCTAGAAGACTACAGAAAAATACACTAGAGAGCAAATTTCATTTAGAAAATTGACCATTGGGAAAAAGTGCAAAATGTCTGGGGTGAATACTGAACATGTTTAACTGTAGAACTATGAGTAAAACAAAAGAAGAGATGTGAGTTTCTTAGAATATAATTAGTAGAAAATGTTTCAACAAAAATCTAACAAAAATTGAAGAAAGGAATGAGACAAAGTAGAAAGTGAATCTCCCCAATTGTCTCATATGTAATAGCTGGGAGTTTAGACCTGACAAACTGAGTACTAGAAATTATTTCAAAAGTACAAAGTAAAGATCAGAAATGATAATACTGATATAATATAAAAGAGTTATGATGAAGATATTAAATAGCATACATATAACGATGCATGCCAGAGTAAATAGATGAACTTTCCTAAATATGAGAACTACTATCAAAATATTAAGGAAACAAAACAAATTTTAAGATAAGCACAAATGGTTAATATACCATAAAATATCATCATAGCACTAATATCTAAAAATAGACTGGACATGACATATCTATTAGTATGGCGAATAGACACAACTGTAACACAATTAAGCCAAAAAAGCTTAACTCATCTATAGCAAAAAGGATTTTGTACAAAAGGCATACCTAAAAATACAGTGATTTTGAAATATTAAAAATAAAAGGACAAATACTAATCAAATGCAAACAAGTACAAGGCAATATGCGAGCTAATACAAGTAATCAATTTTTCACTGAGGAAATCTTTATTATACAAAGAGGAACATTCAAAATGTTTATAATATTAAATGTATTAAATAAGTCATAGTGAGTTGAGAGTATATGCATATCAAAATTCTATGAAGAAAGATAAAATATCTATGTAATGATAGAGAAGGAAAATGTGCAAAAAATGTACATATTCTTACTTTAATGTAAGAAATAAGAGTAAATAAGAATATCCATCTACAATTTACTTTTTTTTGAATAAAATATGAGAAAGAATGAAGAGAAAATTATAAACATGATAATATAGAGAGCACAGGATGACATGATATGTGGACAGAGTCCACCTGGTAGTTAGGTAGAAAGAGATTCTCCTTGTGGACATTTATTTTTGTTTATGAGTTTCAAATTATGTAATAGTGTTTAATTATAATTAATTTTGCTGAAGCCCCCACCGCCCTGAAATTGTAGTGCGATGTACAAGATCATCTGCTATTGTTCGCAGGGACACTCCTGAGAAAAGTCTGCTGAATCCAACTGATTCTCATCACCTTGTGCCTGGCCCACACCATCACCTGTTATAGTGGTTCAGCTGGCGCTCTGGATCTGATCAGTGGAGAGAGAGGATGGGGGAAGCCGAAGAGGAACACCATGTCTGGTGAGGAGACACCGACTGCGGCCATTTTCTCTGTCCCAGGACCAGGCAGAGATCTACATTTCTCCACCCAGCTCTGCGCAGCTCTGCCCAGCCTCCAGTTTGGGACCTAAAGTAATCTCATCAAACTGGGAGAGACAGAAGTTCCTCCCCCATGCTGGATTAGACACAGACAGGTCAGATCTGAGTGGCAGACTGGACAGGCAGCAAGCTGGGGGTGAGTCCAGATCTGATCCACCCTCCTTCCAAAGTAGGTCTGGGGCAACTGACCCAAGCTGTGAGCAACCCTCTCTGCCTGCACTGAGAGCAGAGGGGAGAGGCTATAGATCAGAGCTGAAAGGACATTGGACTTAGAGGAATGACTTCAGGACAAGTTTGGTCCCTTGTTTTTATTTTTATTTTTTGTCTGTTTTGTTAATTTTTGTTTGTTGTTTTAGGTTTTTTTCCTCTTTCTTTCTGTTTTTGAAAATATTTTTGTACTTGCTTTGTTTCTGTTATTTTACTGATTATTTTTCTATTCTTTAGATTTCCTGTTTGCGTATGAGAAGAATACACTGATAGGTAGGTTTTTGTTGGACTGTGTGTTTGTATGATTATCTGTATGTGTTGTTTTTTTGCTTTTTTACTTTTTTCCATCTTTGTGTCTCTTTTCATTTAAGTTGGTATATCTGTCTATTTTCCCTCTTACTCTTCTTTCTCCCCACCTTCTTCTTGCCCTCCCTTCCTTTTTCCATTATTTTCCTTTTTCCTACCCCACTTTGCTTGCAGGGAGCAAACCTATAGCCCCACTGCATGGACAGATTGTAAGGCAGTGGAGTGGGCACCAGAGTGCCCATACACCTGTTGGTGGATACTGGTATCTGCAGCTAGATTTTTAGTCACATCTCTCCCTTCAATTAAATCTCAAAACTGCAAAAAGTATAGCCCACAACCTACAGTCCAGCTTCAGAATTGAACAAGGCAGAGGATCCACATAAGGATAAATAGGAGACTGAACAAACAGAAGTAAAAGCAACCCCACCATGCCTGAAAAACAGAATTAAAGAAGAGGAGGGAAAAAGGTGAGGGGAGGGAGGAAAAGCTACACAAATGAAGAAAAACTAAAAGAAGAATATGGGTTTCACACAGGCCCCTGGGAGGTTAGACACTGAGAAAACAGACTTCAGAATGCAAACAATGAAGAGCCCCCAGAAAGACTGGTCTCAAACTGCAAACCCAGATATCAAAATATTAATAGAAAGACTAAAAAGAATTGAGATTAGACAAGAGGAAAATAGGAAGGAGTTGATAACTGAGACAACAACAGTAAAGAATACTGTGAATGAAATAAATAACCAACTGATAAGCATGGAAAGCAGAATTAGCCAAGCAGAAGAAAGAATCTCAGAGTTTGAGGACCAAAATATAGAATTAACCCAAACAATATTGTCTCCAAGAGACTCATCTCGCCAGCAAGGACACTCACAGATTCAAAGTAAGAGGATGGGGAGCAAAATTTCAGGCAAATGGAGCATAAAAAAAAGCAGGAGTTGTGATCCTAATATCAGACAAAATACCGTTTAACTTACCAAAAATTAAAAAAGATACAGACAGTCACTATATAATAATAAAAGGTTCAATCCATCAACAAGAAATATCCATCCTAAACATATATGCATCTAACATAGGAGCACCAACTTTCAAAAAGCAGCTTCTAGGCAAACATAAAAAAGATATTGACTCTAACACTATCATACCTGGGGAATTTAATACTCAACTCACAACCCTAGACAAATCATTAAGACAAAAAATCAGCAAGGAGATTCAGAACCTCATGTGACTTTTGACCACAGGAACCTAATCGATACCTACAGAACACTCCACCCAACAACCACAGAATATATACTCTACTCATTACCACATGGAACATACTCTAAAATCAACCACATCCTTGGCCATAAATCAAGCATAAACAAATTTCATAAGATTGAAATTCTGCCATGCATCTTCTCAGACTATAGTGGAATAAAAATAAATATCACCATCAACAAAGTTCCCCCAAAACCCACAAAGACATGAACACTAAATAGCATGATGTTAAGCAATTCCTGGGTCAACATGGAAATCAAAACAGAGATAAAAAGATACCTGGAAACAAATGAAAATGAAAAAAAAAAAAAATCTTGCCAAACCTCTGGGATACCATGAAGCAGTAGTAAGAGGAGAATTCATATCTCTACAAACACAGATGAAGAAAATGGAAAGATCACATGTTAACAGCCTAACAAGTGACCTAAGGAAGCTGGAAAAGCAACACCAACAAAACCTTAACTTCAGCAGAAGAATCCAGATCACCAAAATAAAAGCCCAAATCCCAGACATAGAAGATAAAATGATAATACAAAAAAAAATCAATGAAACAAAAAGCTGGTTCTTTGAAAGGATAAACAAGACTGATGGTCCCCTAGCCAGACTGAAGGAGAAAAACAGAAAAAAAGTCCAAATAAACTGCATCAGAAATACAAAAGATGAAGTCACAACTGACCCTGAAGAAATACAAATGATTATTACAGACTACTACGTACACTTGCATGGAAACAAACTTAAAAACCTAGAGGAAATGGAGGACTTTCTGATATCACACAACCTCCCCAGGTTGAAACAAGAAGAAATCAAGACCCTACATAGACCAATACCAATCCAGGAAATTGATTATATCATAAGAAAACTACCTACAAAAAAGAGACCCAGATCAGATGACTTTCCAGCAGAATTCTCCAAAATATACAAGGAGGAACCGGTACCAATCTTATTGAAAGTATTTCAGTCGACTGAGAAAGATGGAACTCTCCCCAAATCATTTTATGAAGCTAGCATCACATTGATACTCAAGTCAGGTAAAGAACCAAAAAGAAAGAGAACTACAGGCTAATATCTCTGATGAACATAGATAATAAAATTCCTAACAAGATCCTAGCAAACTGTATTCAACAACAGATATCAAAAATCATCCCCCATGACCAAGTAGGCTTCATCCCTAGGATGCAAGCCAGGTTCAACATTTGTAAGATCACAAAAATAATTGAATACATCAACAAACATAAAAATAATAACCAATTATTATATCATTAAATGCAGAAAAAGCTTTTGATAAAATCCAGCACCCCTTCTTGATAAAAAACCTTGAACATCTAGGCATAGATGGAACATACCTGAAAATAGTAAACACCATCTACGAGAAACCCATAGCCAGCATATTGCTAAACAGACAGAAATTGGAACCATTTCCCTGAACAAGACAAGAATTCCCACTCTCAATCCTCCAGTTTAACATAGTTTTAGGAATTGTAGCTAGAGTAATCAGAGAAGAGAAAGTGATCAGGGGTATCCAAATAGGAAAGAGCTTATCAAGTTATCCCATCAAACAACATGATTCTATACCTCAAAAATGCAACAGAATTGTTTAAAACCTCCTTGCACTATTAAGTAATTTGGCAAAGCCTCAGGGCACAAAATAAATGTGCAAAAGACAACTGCATTTTTATACACCAATAATAAACAAACAGAAGCCCAAATAAAAAGCAAAATTCCTTTAACAATAGCCACACACACAAAAATACCTTGGCATCCTCCTAACCAGATTTGTGAAAGACCTTTACAATGAAAACTACAAAACACTGCTCAAAGAAATCCAAGAAGACACAAACAAGTGAAAAAATATTCCATGCTCATGAATTGGAAGAATCAACATTGTTAAGATGTACTTTCTACCCAAGGCAATCTACAGACTTAATGCAATACCCATCAAATTACAGCAACATTCTTCTCAGAACTAGAAACAACAGGAATTCACATGGAAACATAAATGACCACAAATAGCCAAAACAATCCTCAGGAAAAAAAAAAAAGCAGGAGGTATCACACTCCCAGACCTTAAACTTTATTATAAAGCTACAATAATCAAAACCGCCTGGTATTGGTACAAGAACAGGCATATAGACCAGTGGAATAGAATTGAGATTCCAGAAGCAAAACCTCAATTTCTCAACCAACTCATCTTTGACAAAACCTCCACCACCAACCACTGGGGAGAGGAAAACCTATTCAGTATATGGTGCTGGGAAAACTGGCTGACCACATGCAGAAGATTGAAACAGGACCCCTACCTATCTCCATATACAAAAATCAACTCTAAATGGATCAAAGGCCTAAATGTAAAACCTCAAAGTGTAATAACCTTAGAAAATTCAGGAGACACTCTCATGGAAATTTGAACTGGTCAATTCCTGATCAAAACCCCAAGTACCTATGCCATAAGAGATAAGGTAGACAAGTGGGACCTTATCAAACTGACAAGCTTCTGCAAAGCCAAAGAAACCATCAAGAGAGCAGGGAGACAGCCCACAGACTGGGAAAAAATATTTGCCAACTGTATGTCTGACAAAGGCCTAACATCTAGGATCTACGAGGAACTCAAACATGCTGAAAAGAAAAAAACAAACAGCCCCATTACAAAGTGGACAAAAGATACGAATAGACAGTTCTCAAAGGAAGACATGTGAGCAGTCAACAGATACATGAAAAAATAAAATGTTAGGCCTCACTAATCATCAAAGAAATGCAAATTAAAACTACACTGAGATACCACCTAACTCCAGTCAGAATGGCCATCATCAATAACTCAAAAAATAACAAATGCTGGAGAGGATGTGTCAAAAAGGGAACACTTCTACACTGTTGGTGGGAGTGTAAACTAGTACAGCCAACAGAAATCAGTGTGGTGATTCCTAAAAGTTCTAAAAATCAACCTTCCATATGACCCTGCAACCCCTGTACTGAGAATATACCCAGAAGAACTCAAATCACTCAATGAAAAAGATACCTGCACACGTATGTTTATCGTAACATTATTCACAATAGCAAGAACATGGAACCAACCGTGTTGCCCATCAAAAAAGGACTGGATAAAAAAAAAATGTGGTACATATACACAATGAAATATTACGCAGCCATAAAGAACAAAATCATGAACCTGAAGGAGCTTAGAGTCTATAATACTGAGTGACCTTTCATAGAAACAAAGAATTAAGTATCACATGTTCTCACTCATAAGTGGACCTTGAACAACTATCGTAAT